>VZQC01001279.1:405590-451260 GCA_009823505.1 Rhizomys pruinosus
ATTTTTTAATTTTGGGAAATTGTCATCTGTTATTCTGTTGAAGATCTGATCAATACTATTCTCTTAAGATTCTTCTCCTTCCTCTATTCTTATGATGCGGAGGTTTGATCTTTTCATAGTGTCCCATATTTTCTGGTTGTTCTAATTTTGTGTATTTTTAAATTTTTCATATTCTTTATTTGAGCTTTTTAGTTGCTCTGTGTTATCTTCCAGATCTGATATTCTTTGTTCTGCTTCCTCCATTCTACTTCTGAGGCTTTTTCCATTCATTTCTTCTTGATTGGATGAGTGTTCTATTTCCTTTTTCATTTCATCCCAAGATTTCTTTAGTATTTCCATTTCCTTTTTGAGCTTCTCAATCTCTTCTTGGTGCTCCTTACTTCATTGATTGGCTTCCTTTTTCAGTGTTTCTACTTCCTTTCAGAGTTTGTTTTATTCTCTCTCTTGTTCTTTCTGGAGTTTGTCAATATGTTCCTTTAATTCTTTCCGAAGTTCGTCATTGTATCCCTCTAGGTTCTTTTTGAGTTTTTCATTCTCTCTCCTTAGTTCTCTGCTTCTTCTTTGTTTTCTTTAATTTCTCTGCATAGGTCTGCAATTATTTCGTTAAGATCTGTTCCTTGGGTCACCTCCAGGGGGAGCCCATTGTAGCTATCCCCTACAGGGATGGGAGACCTTGGTGCAGAGTTATCCTGCACCTTTCCCATGTTATCTCTTCACCGTGTCCCAGGCATGGGTTTTACTTTTTTTCCCCCTGTATTCAGATGCCAATCACAAATGTCTTTTCACTATGTTGAAGGATTGTTTTGCTTGCCTCCTCCCAATGATTTTTTTCCCCCTCCTTGTTTATGGAGTGTTGAGTGGTCTAGGCTTTCAATTTTGTTTATATATTGGATATTGGAAGTCTAAACCACTCTTCCCTTTCTTTTCTGAGGTTTCTCCAAAAAAATCCACTTGGATACTCTCTCCTCAATTCCAGTTGGCAGGGGGGTTGGGGGTGTGTGGGGGGTGTGTGGGGGTGGTGGTGGTGTAAATATTACTGACTTAGCCCACACCCCGGTATGTGTCTGGAGCGAGGTCTGGGCTCCTGTGCCTCAAGTGGTCTTAGCAAGACCCCAGACTGACCCACCTGCACACAGTCTCACAATGGGGCAGGGTGCCGGCTGCAAGGGCAAAGGGCAGCTCCGCTCAGACAGCCACACCCTACATGGCTTTTGGGTTTGGACCTAAGCAGGCCAGTTCACGGCTCCCCTGCTATGAACTGGCAAATCAATTATCCGGCAGCCCAAGAAACAATCTACCCTAAGTTCTACCTGTTGGGTGTGAGGTCCAGGCTCCTGTGCTTCAGGTGGTCTTAGCAAGACCCCAGCCTGAGCCCCCTGCACACAGACTCACAATGGTGCTGGGTGCTGGCTGCCAGGGCTAAGGGTGGCTCCGCCCAGACAGCCACACCCTATAAGGGTTTCGTGTTTGGACCCAAGCAGGCCAGTTCACGGCTCCCCTGCTATGAACCTGCAAATCTAATCCAGCAGCCCAAGAAACAATCTACCCTAAGTTCTACCTGTCTGTATCCAGTTCCAGGCTCCTGTGCTTCATGTGGTCTTAGCAATACCCCAGCCTGAGCCCCATTCTTTTCTTGACTAGTAAACATCAGTTTCAGGTTATATACATAGTAAATACTTGTTAAATTACACAATGCAGACAATTTAAAACTACTATAGAATCATCACATTTATTTTTTTAATTTTTATTTAGTTATTTTTTTATGTGTATGAGTGTACTGTCTGCATGTATGTTGGTACACCCGTATTGTGCAATGCTGTGGAGGTCAGAAGAGAACATTGGATTCCCCTGGAACTGGAGTTAATGACGGTTCTTATCCACTATGTTTGTGCTGGGAATCGAACCCGGGTCCTCTGCAAGAGTAGTCGGTGCTCTTAACCACTGAGCCATCACTCCAGCCCAGAATCATCACTTTAAATTCTATTGTACTTTAGAATGAGAAGAAAGACAATGTTAGTCAGATGGTCAATTTTGTAGTTTTCAGTTTTGATATATGTAATTCAAGAGATTCTGCTATGCAAAGCTGGCCTCAGAGTTCACTGAAGTATATCTTCCTCTAAACCAAATTTTAAAGTTAGAGATTTCAGATAAAGAGAATTTGTATTTTCTAAATGTGAATTAGTTGAGGAAAACTCTTACCAGTACCTAAACTTGGCATTGTGAAAAAAACAAACAAACAAACAAACAAAAAACACCTAAAACCGGAACAAAAGCCAAGTATCTGAAAGATTCATAGACTAATATGCAACATTCCAGGTAAGAGCTGAATGTAAGCTTTCCTGTTAGCTCATGTACAAAATGACTTAGAATTTAAGACAGAGAGAAAGATAGGTGACATTACATTTGATACCTCCTAAAGAATGCCAGAATGCGAAGTAATTTGAACTTTCTGGAAATATCACCAAAGAATCAGAAATTCCACTAGAAGAATTCCCAACTCCTAGGCAGCACCAGTTTCTCTAAGAATCTTTTGTACTCCCTCAACTTATTCTCAAGGTTTGAGAGTAAAGTGCCAGATTTTATTTAGTGTCTGTAACTGGTTATTACCCTCTTGCTTGCACAATCTGGAGCCTTGTCTACACAGAGAGGTCTAGATCCATCTGGGCTATACCATGTCCCTATCTCAAAGAAAAAAAAAACAAGTTTATCCCAAACTTAGGATAAACCTTGGTTGCTTGTAGGCCAAAGTCTTTAGACTTCTGTATCATAAGAAGTGCTAGGAAAAATATGAGCATTTCCCAGTTCTTAAAACCTTGAAAAAATATACTTTCTCACCTAAAAATCACATGCACATAGAGCTAACAGTATATAAACTTTGATATCATTTTCTATCACCATAAGCATTATCTATTTAACTTCAAAAATTTAATTTGTCCATTATATTTATAGAACTGAACCTCATTGAAAAGTGTAATTTTTTTAGGCAATCTTGGACAAGAAAAAAAATAAAAAAACTATAATATTTGTAGAAAAAAAATCATGAATTAAAAAGTTGTCTATATTAAATATAAGAATTAAAAATCTCACCTTATACTGGAGGTTTAATTTCTTTAGTTATAATTATGGTAAAATAGAAAAATTGTATAAAATAAATCATGTAATCTTATATAAAATGCACAGAGCTTCAATAAAACATTGCTAAAAAAAAGAATAGAGAACTTCTGCATAAAATAATCCTAGTGTGCCAATGATTAAAGCAATATTGGAGATCATGAGTAGTATAAATTCTCTGATTTTTAACAGAGATGAGTGTTGTTACAGGGATATAGATCATTATTAAGTCATCTGTCTGATCTAGAGCCAGCAGACCAGGTAATGATTTCATTCCTGGATCATCTTTAATATGTAGAATTAGAGATGTATGAGAAGAGGTAGCTATTATTCTAAGACTAGTTTTCTCAATTGCCTGTGTTAACTAAAATAATGATGCATTGAAAAAGAGTGTATATTTCTTAGTAATTCTCTACCATCCCTTGTCTCATGATTCAATAAATCATCTTATACCTGTCAGCACCTATAGTCCAAGATTTATTACATGGGCCATTGTGTGGCAGATAGCTCTTTGGCTGCAGAGCAGTTTTCTGAAACTAATTTAATCAATGTTTTCATAATACAGTGAACTGGGTCTCAATGTTCCAAATATGTACTGATGTCTTCAGAACTGTATGACTTAATTCTTTCCAATTTTGGAATGTAATTAACATTTGGTTTCATATGACTTCAGTTAGTCAGGAATTCTTCAGTGGTATTGCTGTTTGTGCACTCTTATATTGCCAGGTGAACCTCTATTTAAATAGTCAACCCTCTTTTTGTTGTTTTTTGGCTGAGATGCTGTGGGAGAACAAAAACATCTAGATTGAGGGAAAGACCCAACCAAAGGCTCAGAATGAATAATGCAGACAGTTACTGTGCAGTTAAAGACTCCAGTTTCAGTGAAGTTCAATGTTCATTTTGCAGTATGTTGCTAATTACAGTTTGCTGTTATTTGAAAAACTCCAACCTTCCTGTTCTTTGGAGGATTTCATGTCACTTCAGGAACTTGACTTGATCTTTTTTTTTTTTTTTTAATTTTATTTATTTCCGTATGTATATGAATGTATTGTCTGCATGCAAGTCTGTGCACCCGTGACGTGCAACGCCGCGGAGGTCAGAAGAGGGCGTCGGACTCCCCTGGAACTGGAGTTTCAGACGGCTCTCGGCCGCCATGTGGGTGCTGGGGATCGAACCCGGGTCCTCTGCAAGAGCGGTCGGCGCTCTTAACCGCTAGGCCATCGCTCCAGCCCCCTTGACTTGATCTTTTAAGAATGGACACAGTTTGCAGTTTTGAAGTAGTAAGAGCTTACTGGGATGGTTACTTTGTTGGCCTTGTGTCACTGACTTGAGATGAACAAATGAAAGAGTTCTTGGGGGATGGAGAGATGGCCTAGCGGTTAAGAGCGCCGACCGCTCTTACAGAGGACCCGGCTTCGATCCCCAGCACCCACATGGCGGCCGAGAACCGTCTGAAACTCCAATTCCAGGAGAACTCCAGTTCCAGGGGAATCCGACACCCTCTTCTGACCTCCTCGGTATTGCACGACACGGGTGCACACACCTGCATGCAGACAGTACATTCCTTCACATACAGAAATAAATAAAAAAATTAAAAAAAAAAGAAAGAGTTCTTGGAAGAAGGTGGTTAGCGTGTTAACCTTGGGAAGAAAGGGAAGACTGAGCGAGGAGTGGGGACACACATCTGTAATCCCAGCCCTTGGAAAGCAGAAGGAAGAAAATTGAATTTGAAGCCAGCATGGATTACATAGCTAGGTGCTATCTTAAATAAGCAAAGCAAAAAAATTCTGCACAGTAGCCAGATATAAAGGATGAAGAAGTCACATTCTAAAATTATGTTGGAATTTTGATCTGAGAAATGCTAATTTCCTTTGTAAAGCTAGAAGGTGGGAAAGCATTTCAAATGGAAAATCATGTGGTTAAGAAAGTTGAATTTAAGCAGGGCATGGTGGCACATGCCTTTAATCCCAGCACTTGGGAGGTAGAGGCAGGCAGACCTCTGTGGGTTCAAGACCAGCCTTGTCTACAGAGAGAGCTCCAGGCCAGCTAGGACTAAAGGGGACTCTGTCTCAAAAACACCAAAAAAAAAAAAAGAATGTTGAATTTAAAATAACAAGACACCATGGAGGGTAACAATTAACAATTGGTATAAAACTGGGAGAGATCAATGCTTAGGTCAGAATTAAGTTCTGACATTGCTCTCTGAGTATTTATTCAGGAGTGAGTTGAAGTGGTAATATAGATTGCATTCACTGAGAAGTGAATATGTGATGTCACTATTCTGTCATAACTGGAAGCAAAAGAACATGTTCTGGCAGAAAGGGCACCTGACAAAATTGTGCACTGCTTACGTCTACCTTTAATTACAATAATTTTGCCCTTGAAATTTTGGTCATTTGCTGTAATGTGACCATTATTCAAATAAAAATTACAGAATGGAGAATGATAATGTTATTTGGAAAGCCAAAAGTCCTCGTTATGATTTACTACCACTGTCACCATAATATTAAGCCAGAATAATCTGAGAGTTCCAACAAAACAGGTCAAAGCCAAACGGAAAAGATAATAATGAAACAAATGACTTTTTTCCATTATATATGTATCTGTGTGTGTATATGCATACCACCTACAGTTACTATTGCTCATATGTATGTGCATTTGAGAAGAGTTGGGCAGGGAGAAACAGAAAGAATTAGATTGAGGAGAGGAAGGGATGAAAGATGAAAATATGAAGGAATCTTTCTTTTTTTTCATTTTCATCTTTATTTATTTAAAAAATAAAACAATTATAGTAACATAAAAAATAGTTAAGATAAAATATTAAGTGAAGACAAGCCAAGATTACAATTGACTACCCACCCACAACTCATCTAACAAGAATGAAGACAGAAATATCCCCAATGCCAAAGGTGGTTATCTTGGGGAGAGCTGTTGCTTCTGACTTTAATATTCTTCACATGTTTTCATTTTCTCCAAACTTTCTTTTTTTTTCTTCTCAGTTTCTTTTTTTAAATTTTTTTNTGGAACTTTCTCTCCAGCCCCCAGCTTGACTATTCTTGAGTGCACAGATCTTCAGAACACAATGAGATTTCTATTTTTAAAAAATCGATTGCCAGGTGTGGTGGTGCATACCTTTAGTCCCAGCACTCAGGAGGTAGAGGCAGGTGGATCTCTGTGAGTTCAAGGCCAGCCTGGCCTACATAGTGAGTTCCAGGCCCGCTGGGGCTACAGGGAGACCCTGTCTCAAAAAGACCAAAAAAAAAAAAAAAAACTGACATGAATTTAGGAATAAACAATACCAAAGAGTCTGGTGTTGTGGCACATACCTGTAACAGCGGTGCTTCAAAGGCTATGGCAGTAGGATGGTGTGACAGGCCAGCCTAGGCTGTATAGTGGAGTATAAGAATTCCTTATATATCTTGGAAGTTTAACCACTTAGGCACATGACTTTCAGATACTCTCTGCCTTCTCTGTGTTTAACTCTCTGATGGACGGTTTTAGAGTCTGAAGTCCCATTTGCCTATTTGTGCTTTTGTTGCTGTGCTTTTGGTGTCATATCTGAGAAATCCATTTGCCTATTTGTGCTTTTGTTGCTGTGCTTTTGGTGTCATATCTGAGAAATTGTTTTGTCATGAAGATTTCCAAGGTTTTATGTTTAAGTTTGTAGTGTATTTTGTGTATGTGTAAGGTAAGGGTCCAGCTTGATTCTTTTTTACATATGGCTATCTAATTTTTTTATGACACTATTTGTTAAAAACTGTGCTCTCCCCATTGTCTGATCTTGGCATCCTTGTCAAAGTTTGGGCTCCTGGTACTACCCTGCTTTGATTATATGTTTTGAAGTTAGGAAGAATGAATTCTCTAATTTTGCTCCTCTCAGTATTGTTAGGGCTATTCAGAATTTCTTAATGTATTTAATGGTCTCTTACTGTTTCTAGGCTTTTTATCTAATGTTTTAATGTTTTCAGATCATTTAGCAGCATCGTAATCTAATTATTGTTCTCAAACCACTTTATTGTTTATGTACAAAACAGTATTGAAAATTGAAAAAACTAGCTATATTCTCTGATTTTCATACCCAGCTAACCAATAATTATGTTTTGTGAATTTTATTGCCATTCACATACTAGTGTTGTTATTATATTGACTACCTCTACTCTCAAGAATATGGGCTAGGGATATAACTCAGTAAAGCACTTGTCTGGCACACATGAGGTCCTGGGTTCAGTCTCCAACTCGAGGAAAAATGTTACAACATTTCACTTCAGTTTTATAAGCAATACAACCAGTTATTTTATACCAGTTCTGTTTTAAATAAAGGATCATTGAGTATAGTGAAATAAGTTATAGGGGCTGGAGAGATGGCCTAGCGGGTAAGAGCGTGACCGCTCTTACAGAGGACCCGAGTTCGATCCCCAGCACCCACATGGCGGCTGAGTACCGTCTTAACTCCAGTTCCAGGGGAATCCGACACTGTCTTCTGACCTCCGCGGCATTGCACAACACGGGTGTACAAACCTACATGCAGACAGTACACTCATACACATAAATAAATAAACACAATTTAAAAAATTTAAAAAAAAAAGAAATAAGCTATAAATTCTAGCACATGGGAGATAGAAGTGAGATCAAGAATACAAGGCCAAGCTGTGTGTGGTGGTGCATGCCTTTTAATCCTAGCACTCAGGGGGCAGAAGCAGGTGGATCTCTGAGTTCAAGGCCAAGCCTGGTCTACATAGCAAGTTCCAGGCCAGCTGGGGCTACATAGTAAGACCCTGTATTGAAACACATCACACATTCATATATATGACTAATATTTACTAAGAATCTTCTTATATGTTTGCAAGTTTATTAATTTAGATAATTCTTTTGTGTGGCTAGATTTTTAAGTGTTCAAAAATGAGCATGTTTTTCTTAAAAATTGAAGTCTGACTTCTTATTCTTTTTACAGAATAACAAATTTGTTACATATTTAAGTTTTACATAAAAGTTCTTAATTCAAAATTCTAATTTTCTCCCCTTTTCTGGGTACTAGGTAATGTTTTAGAATCAGCCCCATTTGCTCCCTTTCTGTTTCACTGTTGGTTTGGTTTGGTTTTTTTTGTTTTGTTTTGTTTTGTTTTTTGTCTTTTCGAGACAGGGTCTCCCAGCTGTCCTGGAACTCACAAAGATCCGCCTGCCTCTGCCTCCCGAGTGCTAGGATTAAAGGCATGCACCACCACGACCGGTGGTTTGGTTTGTTTTTTTATTTGTTTTTGAGACAAGGTCTCACTGGGTAGCACTGTTTGGCTTTGAACTCATATGTACCCCAGGCTGACCTTGAACTCACAAAACTCTACCTACACCTCTGCCTCCTAAGTGCTGGAATTAGAGACTTGTGCCACCATCCCTGGTGGGTTTGTATTTTTGAGATAGGGGTTGGTGCAACCCAGGCTGCCCCCAGATTCCCCATCTTCCTGTCACAGCCTCTGGAACACCAGCTCTTCTGCATGGCTTGTTTATTCCTGCATTCACATTTTTTTTAAAGTTTTGAGGTCTCATTACCTTTCTAGTGTGTGTTGTATGTCTCTATTGTTTTTTTTTAATGCTCTGTGTGTGTGTGTGTGTGTGTGTACCTTTCTAGTGTATGTTGTATGTCTCTATTTTTTTTAATGCTCTGTGTGTGTGGTGTGTGTGTGTGTGTGTGTGTGTGTGTGTGTGTGTGTGTGTGTGTGTAAGCCCCACAGCGTATTCATGGGGGTCAGAAATCAACTTTCAGGAGTCCTCTCTTTCTACCATGTGTGGGTCCTTGGGATCAAACTCTAGGCATCTGGCTTGAGAACAGACACCCTTTCCCACAGAGCCATTTTGCCAGCCCCCTATTTATTTATTTATTTATTTATTTATTTATTTATTTATTTTTATTTTTGGTGTTTTTGAGACAAGGTCTCCCTGTAGCCCCAGCTGTCCTGGAACTCACTCTGTAGACCAGGCTGGCCTTGAAGGTACCAGGGCAACGGGTTAAGTCGTAATATTTACCACCCCCCCCCCCCGCCCCGAGAGAGTATCAAGTGGATTTTTTTTTGAGGAACTCTCAGAACAGGAAGGAAGAGTGTGCTTACACTTCCAATATCCCAATTAAAACAAAATTGAAAGCCTAAACCGTAGAAAGTCAATACTCCATCAACAGAGGGGTGAAAAAAAAGCATTGGAAGGAAGGTAAGCCAAAGAAATGCTTTCAACATAGTGAAAAGACATTTGTGATTCGGCCTTTCTGAATACAGTACAAAAAAAAAAAAAGTAAACCCCCATGGCTGGGACACGTGAAGGGATAACATGGAAAGTGGGCAGGATAACTCTACACCAAGGTCTACCATCCCTGTGGGGGAAAGACTACAATGCGATCCTCCGAGGTGACCCAAATAAACAGATCTTAGAAGAATAATTGCGCCTAAGTCATAGAGAAATTAAAGAAAACAAGACGAGAACCAGAGAACTAGGAGCGAGAATGAAATATCCAAGAAGGGACCTAGAGGAGATCAATGACAAACTTTCAGAAAGAACAAAGATAACAGAATGACAAACTCCAGAACGAACTAGAGGAGAAAACAAAAAAAAACTCCGGAAAGGAAGTAGAAACATGAAAAAAGGAAGCAACCACATAAGAAGTAGCCAAGAAGAATTAGAAGCTCAAAAAGGAAATGGAAAACTAAAGAAAACATCGAGGAAATGAAAAAGGAATAGAAACACTCTCCAATCAAGAAGGGGGGAAAGGAAAGGAAAAGTCCTCAGTAAGTAGGAAGGAGGAAGCAGAACAAAAAAATCAGATCCTGGAAGTAACACAGAGCAACTAAAAAGCTCAAATAAATGAATATGAAAAATTTAAATACCACAAACGTGGAACAACCAGAAATATGACCTATGAAAAGACCAAAACCTCTGGCATCATAGGATAGCGATGAAGGAGAAAGATCTCAAGAAGAATAGTGAATTGATCGATCTTCAACACGAATAATAGTAGAGAAAAATTTCCCCAACTAAAAATACACAAACCCATACAAAACAAAGAAGCACATAGGTATGCCAATTGACAGATCAGAAAAGAAACTCTCATCCATATCGTAATTAAAATGCTAGATGCCCAAAAAAACAAATCTGAAGGCACAAAAGGAAAAAACAAGTCACCAACAAAGGAAAACCCATCAAAATTACAAACACTTGACTTCACGGTGCAAACCATGAAAGCAGAAGAACTGGAGCAAAGCATTCCCAGTGTTAAGGACTATGGATGCCCAACCCAGACAATACTTTACCCAGCCAAAAATGTCGATAATTAAGTTGAGGGAAGAGAAAAATCTTCCATGACATAAACAAGAGGATAGAATACATGTCCGGAAAACCAAACTCTTCATAAAATTACTTGAAGAACAATTCAAGGGTAGAAGAGGGAGCAATGATCCTCAACACACCTGGAAAAGACACCGACAAAAAACATAAAACCATCAGGAGTCAGAACCAAGGAGCAAACCCAAATGATAATAAGGTGAAAGGGAGCCAACATCCATTTCTTTCACTATAACCTTAAATATTATAGTAATGGGCACTCCCCAATCAAAAAGGCATAAGACTGGGGCACTAAGGATTAGGAAAATAAATCCAAGCTCTATGCTGTCTACTAAAGAAACCCCATCTCATTTCACGGATAAGGCACCAACTTAAGTGTGAAGGATGGAAGAAAATATTCCAAACAAATGGTATCAAAAAGTAAACAGTGTGTTGCGATTCTCAATATCAGACAAAATAACTTTGAAAGCAAAAGAAACATAAAAGAGACAAAAGGGCCATTAAATCTTTATTAAAGGAACAAATTGACAAATGAAGATTTCACAATATGAATTATATGCACCAACACCAGTGCACAACCGAAACTTTTATAAAGACAAGTTCTTCAGGCCACAAGGCACAGATCTTAACCCGCACACTAATAGTCAGGGGACGTCAATACCTCTACTAAGTCTATTTAGGGACAGATAACAGGACAAAGGATAAACCAGAGAGACATCTGAACTAAATGATACAATACCACAATAATGGACCTCACAGACACCTATAGAATATTCACACCCAAACACCAGAGAAAACACTTTCTACTCAGCACCCACAGAACATTCTCCAAAAATAAGACCATATTACTGGGACAACAGGAAAAAAAAAACTCAAACAAATACAAAAAGATGTGAAATAATCTCATGCATTCATCAGACCACGTCAATAAAAACTCAATATCAACACCAAGATAAACCATACAAACCTACAAGAACACATGGAGACTTAAACAACATATCCTAAATAATTGAATGGGTCAAGGAAGAAATAAAGAAAGAAATAAACAAACATTCCTGAAACTGAATGACATGAAATACAACCAAACCAGCAATCCTATGGGACCACAACTTTTAAAAGCAGTCCTAAGAGGTAGAGTTTATAGCTCGAGTGCCTACATTGCCGGCGTGGTGGCAACACGTACTTTAAATCTAGCACTTTGGGAGGCAGAGGCAGGTGGATCTTTGTATGTTCAAGGCCAGCCTGGCACAGAGTGAGTTCCGGACCGCTGGGGCTAAGGAAGACCTGTCTCAAAAACAAAAACAAAAACAAAAAAACCAAAAAAAAACCCAGAAAGAGCACAGTGAAGGATCTAAACACTGCAGCTAAAACAACTTGAGAGACACACAACAAATGGACCCCTAAACAGCAGCAGACACGAAGAAATAACAAATCAGAGCAGAGATCAATGAAATAGAACAAAGAAAACCCTACAAAAAAAATCTATGAATCCAAAAGTTGTTCTTTGAGAGAATAAAAAGCAGGTCAAGACCTTAAGCCAAATAAAAAAAAAAACCAAAAGAAAGAAGGAACACTCAAATCAATAGAATCTGTGATGAAAGGGCAAATTCACAAATAGAAAAATGAAAAATCCAGACAATCATGGCGATATATTTCAAAAAACCTATACTCTACCAAGGTTTGAAAACTAGAGAAATGTGATGAATATCTGAATCTGGGAATCTCACCAAACTCAACCCAAGGATGAGTTCGACAGCCCTAAATAGAACCAATAATACAGGAAGAAGTGAAGATGTAATAAGTACATCCCACAACACAAAAAAAATGCCCAGGCCACCGATGGTTTCATAGGCCAGAATATCCTTAAAATTAGTCAAAAGGACTTACAACATTACTACTCAAGTTGTTAATACAAAAATACAAACTGGGAGGGAGTTCTCCCCGATTCCTTCTATGAACCAGCACTCATGCTATTACCAAACCAGGGTAAGATACAACCAAAAAAGGGAACATAGAACCCATCTCATCATAATAACACAGAGTGCCAAAATTCAAACAAGGAACTGGCACAATCACATACAGACCACATAATAGAAGATCACCATACAGACCAAGTTGGATATCATACCAAGATGGCAGGGATGGTTCAATATAACAAGAACTCAATAATATCATAAGCATATAAATGGGACTGAAAGACAAAAACCACACGCATCTTCTCAATTGATGCAGAGAAAAGCCTTTGACCAAAATCCAGCCTCCCTTCATTTTTTAAAGCCTGAGAGGGAATTAGACTGGAGGATCATTCTCATGTAATCAAAGCCATATTACAGAAACCCACCGCCCAGTATCATGCCTAAATTGGGACATGACAGAACATTCCCCTTAAAGGTAGGAACTCGGCAAGTCTGCCCCTGTCACCCACTCACTCTTCTTCCAATATAAGTGGGCTTGAAACCGTTCGTAGGGTATAAGGCTAGCAGAAAAGGAAATTAAAGGAGTACATAATTGGAAAAGAGGAAGTCAAGCTATCCCTTTTTTCCCTGATATGATTGTCTACCTAAGGGATGCTAATGAACTCCACCAGAAACTCCTGAAATTGATTAAGAACTTCAGTAAAGTTGGCAGGATACAAAGAAATCTAGAAAAATCAGTAGCCTTTCTTTACGCCAACAACAAGCAACTGAAGAAAGGAATACAGGAGAACTTCCCACTACAATAGCCTCAAAACAATAAAATACCTATGGAACAAACCTAACCAAAGACACCAAGGCTTCTACAACAAAATTTTAAACCCTCTGAAAAAGAAAATTGAGGAAGACATCAGAGATGGACCAAACCTTCCCATGCTCCATGGATTGGGAAAATAATATAGTAAAATGATATTCTACCCAAACTCGTGTACAGATTTAATGCAATCCCAATCAAAAATCCCCAAGAGCTTCTTCAAGGCTGGAAAAAAATCCTCAATTTCATTTGTAAAACCAAAGAACCCCGAATAGCCAAAGCACCCTGAGTGAAAAAGCAATACCGGGGGATCGATATACCAGACATCAAAGTATACTACGGGCTATAGTTTAAAACAGACCTGTTGACTCAATGGAATACAAACTGAAGATCCAAACCTAGGAGCATCAATAATTTCAGCCACCGCATATGACAAGGGGGCCAAGAAAGACACAAATTGGAAGGAAAGACAAGCATTTTTAGTAAGATGGTGTTGCAGAAACTGGATCACCACCTGTAGAAGAATGAAATTAAACCCTACCTCTTGCCTGAGAACAAAAGTCAATTCCAACTGGAGTAAAAGGCCTCCAACGTGAAACCCAAAACTCGGAGGTGATAGAAGAAAAACTTGGCAGCGACCACTACAGACATAGGTGTAGGGAAAAAACTTCCTAATCAGACAGCAGCTGCACAAGAAATAAGATTGACAAATTGACAAATGGGACCGCATTAAGCTCAAAAGTTCTGTACATCAAAGAAACCATAAGGAAGTGAAGAGAAAACCCCACAGAATGAAGGAGGAAAACCTCACTGCAGATACAAAAAAAAATCTGACAAGCATATTTCCAGAGTATACAAAGTACTCAAAAACAAAGAAGAAAGCAAACAAATGAACCACTCAAAAAGATGGAGCAAATGATCTGAATAGAGAGACTTCACGAGGTGGGGAATTAGAGATGCTGAGAAAAATAAGAAAATCTAAAACTGTTCAACGTCATTATAATTAGGGAAATGAAATTTAAGGGACCCTTCGAAGATATCATCTCGCTCCAATAACTGGCCCGGCAAGAAAACATACTGACCCATATGCTGGAGAGGTTGTGGGGAAAGGGGACAACTCTCCATTGCTGGTGGGACTGTAAAACTTTACAGCCACTATGGAAAGCGCGTGGAAGAAACCCTTGGAAGACTCCAAAGACTGAACTGCTTGCCATTGACCCTCATACCCATCCTGGGTATATACAACCACAAAGATCTCATCTTACTAGCAGAACACATGCACAGTTTATTTATTGCGTCTTGTGCACCAATAACAACAAGCGGAACAACCCAAAAGCCCCTCAATGATGAGTGGATAAGAAAACGTCGGTACATGTACACAGAGGAGTTCTATGCAGCGGTAAAGAAGACAACATCATGAACTTTGACAGCTGGAACTGGATGGAGCTAGAAGACATTTATATAAGTGAAGTAAACATCCCAGAAAAACAAATGAATGGTATCCCCCTCATCTGGGATGCAGGCCAATAACCCAGTTTGTAAATATTTCTTGTGGAGAGAGGGATGCATATTAAAAGAACCAACAACAGAAAAAGACTGCATCAGAAACACTGACTGAAAATGGTGAACTGGGAGGGGTGGGAGGCGAGAGGGACAGCGAGTCTATATTCGATTAATCATATTTTAATGACGTGAGTTCAACAATTATCAATTTTGCCCAGGCTCTGTCTCAGTGTACTGGTGTTTTAGGACTTAGTAAAAGAAATATGTGTATATTAACCACATTGGTTTAAAGGTTCTGATAAAAACACATAATGCACCTTAGTTAATTGGAATTAAATTGTGTGTCCACATTTGTTTTACTTAAAGCTGTTAAAAATAACTTTGGGATTGCACAACAAATGTTCTCTATAATTTTTTTCTGTTGGACATAGTTCACCCTGTAGCATTCGTCTTTCAACTATAAGATGATTTAAACTTAAGAAATTTAAGTTTGCTTTCCCAAAAGTAACACATTACAGCTACCCAAAACAGCATTGGTAATTTATGAAAAATTTAGCATCCTTGTTTCCTGCCTATAGGTATGTGTCTACAATCTGCTCTTTTTGAGACGCATGGTGTCAAAAAACAAAAAACCTAAATAAAAGGGGGATACAGATAGAGATGAACCTTTTCGTCAAAAACTTGCAATGCAAATCTTAAAAAAATCTAACTACGGGAAAAGATTTGGTATGTTCCCACAAACAGTCAAAATCACACCAACCTTAAATGGCTGAGAAAGAAAAGATACACGCTTGATTGTGTAGGGTTGTACAGGATAGTGCCAGCAAGAAAGCGTTTGGCCGTCTTGAACACGAAGAAGGAAGAAAAGCTCAGACTGCTACAGACATCAAACCCCTCTGGGATCTTACTTGTACAACAACTATTTAATAATGAGTCCTAAGAAACTACCTTCTAGGTGCCGCAAAGTTTTTTTTTTTTTAATATGAGAGATTTTCTTCCCTCTCCTTCACAGAACAAGGGGGAACATGATGATGATGAGTCGTTCTCTAACTGTAAATTGGAGCCAATGTCATAGAGTTAATCTTTATCAAAACCGGTAAAACTGCCTTCTTTTTTTTTTTTTTTTTGTCTTTTGCGACAGGTTTCTCCTTGTAGCCCCAGCGTCCTGGAACTCACATTGTAGACCAGGCTGTCCTGATCTCAGAGATCCACTTGCCTTTTCCTCTGCCTCTGCCTCCCCCAAATGCTAGGATTAAAGGCGTGCGCCACCCACACCGGCAAAACCGCCTTCTTTAATTGACTAATAGAACATAAGAAAATCTTGACTCATAGCATAAAAGACTAATAGAATAAAAATGACTAATATACATAAGAAAAGGATTATTTATATCAGAACCAAATATAAATACTAAAAGTATCCTTAAGCTGTGCACTAAGCAAACTATATTAATACAGGAGTTCTGATATCAGCAATGGATTATTCTACCCAAGGAGATGTTGGCCAGGAGATCAAGGTAAATGCTTTCTTGCCTGTAAATAATGGGGATACCTGCAAGAGAGAGCGATTAATGCCCTGCCTGAGAAGACCCCTGATGTAAGCATGGGGGAAAGATGTATTGAGGACCACACCTTTCCAGTGTACGTTGGTCTCTGGATTGCCAGAGAGTGTTCCCAAAGGGCCACTAAACCAATAAAGCAAAATATAGGTCTCCTTGAGTCAAGCAAGCTTCCTCCATTCAGCAGCAGCTACACCTTACCTGCCTAGAAATCCTGTTGCAGCAGTGGCAGCCATATTGCTGTATATCCCAAATCTAATGGCTATTAGCTCTCCCCTTAGAGGAATAACCCATGNTGTCTGGAGCGAGGTCTGGGCTCCTGTGTTTCAGGTGGTCTTAGCAAGACCCCAGCCTGAGCCCCCTGCACACAGACTCACAATGGCACCGGGTGCCAGCTGCAAGGGCAAAGGGCAGCTCCGCCCAGACAGCCACACCCTACAAGAGTTTTGGGTTTGGACCCAAGCAGGCCGGCTCACAGCTCCCCTGCTACAAACTGGCAAATCAACTTCCCAGCAGCCCAAGAAACAATCTATCCTAAGTTCTGCCTGTCTGGAGCTGGGTCTGGGCTCCTGTGCTTCAGGTAGTCTTAACAAGACCCCAGCCTGAGCCCCCTGCACATAGACTCACAATGGCGCTGGGTGCCAGCTGCAAGGGCAAAGATCTCCCAGATTCTTGATGCAAAATCCTATCTGCCTCCAGCACCCGCTGCCCACTTGGAGATCAAATTTCCCATCTTAGGAAGATCACTTTCTGCAAAGTAGCTAGGGTCAAGGCTCGACATCTTCACAATATCTGTCTACATTTAACTTAATTCCACAAACACTAGAGACCTCTGTCTTTAACTACTGTGCCCTAGAAAGGAAAAGCTAAATAGTACACAGTGCTTTGTTTAAGCATTAGGACAGCTACCAGTTTGGAACCTAGTTAATGATACCAGACATGAGTTCCATTTTGTAGAGTGGGCTTTAAACCCAGCCAGAAGAACTTGGTTACTCCCGTAATACTCTCATGTCACTATTGAGCCTGTCGTCCTATCTTGCCCACCAGTTGTTATTGTAGTTTGAGGAGTTTGTGGATGGGTAAGACAACTATTACGTTTCTCTCTCAGTAGCATGCATTAAAACATTTCAGCATTTTGAACACTAACCAATAGGGATAAAGCTTCCAGATCGGTACCAGTTTGATTTCTTTTGGGGAAAGTCTTTTTGAGATAGGGTCTCCCTGTAGTCCCAGCTGTCCTGGAACTCACTATATAGACCAGGCTAGCTTTGAACTCACAGAGATCCACCTGTCTCTGCCTCCTGAGTGCTGGGATTAACGATGTGCACCACCACGCTTGGCAAGTTTGATTTCTTTATGTCCTGCAAACAAATGTGCTTTGTCTTCAATAATAGGATTTTGCCATCATGTTCTGGAGGGTAACCAAGAACAATGACAATAGCCTGCATGTTTGGGGAGAGTCTGTGGGGCCCCACTAGCCAACAGCTCAAAAATGAGTAACCTGGCACTGGGCTTTTTGTTTGCTAGCCTGCAGCGTCTGGGAGATGACTTCCCCCACCCCCGTTATAGGGTAACTCCAGTTAAACTCCTTATATATGTATGTGCATATATTTTAAAAGCTCCTACAGTAGTAGATTTCCATATGGCATTTTCAAAGTTCTTTAGTGTTGACTACCCCTGTCCCTAGTCCTTCCTCTGCCTTTCTGTCATGGCTTCAGTTATCAATTTGATTCACCTGGCAAGAGAGACCTTCAACTCGGAAATTCCCTCTATTGGACTGGCCTGGTCACATGTCTGTGAGGTATTTTCTTGATTGTTAAGTGGTGTGCGAGAGGCCAGCCCACTGTGGATGGAGCCACCCCTATGCAGGTGGTCCTGGGCTGTATGAGAAAGCAAGGTGAGCCCAGGCCAGGGGAGCAAACCAGTCATCAGCCGCCTCCGTGGTCTCTGCTTCCGCTCCTGACTCCAGGTCCTGCCCTATTTCCTGCCTGACTTCCCTCGAGGATGAACGTCACTTGGAGGAGTAAGATGAGACACATCCTTTCCTCCCCATAGTGTTCATTTGCAGCACTTGGGAGGCAGAGGCAGCTGGACGGAGGCTAGCCTGGTCTACATAGTGAATTCCAGGATACCTGGGGCTACAGGAATATCCTGTCTCAAAAAGAAAAAGAAAAGAGAAAAAGAGAAAAGAAAGAAACTAGAGCACCTGCTCTCCCATCTGCTTCCCCATTTAACACTTCCTGTGCCATTATTTTTCCCTTTCATACCCCCATCCCTTGAAATCCACCCACTACGGCCCCTTACCTGCCTTTGATGGTTGCTCCAATTTAAACACACATAATCTAAAGAGTCAAAGCTCACATCCACACACAGAATGTGGAGTGTTTGTCTTTCTGGACTACCTCACTCAGAATGATTATTTCCATCTCTATCCATTTACCTTAAAATTTCATGATTTCACTTTCTCTTTATAGCTGAGTAATATTCCATTGTGCATATGTACCACGTTTTCATTATCCGTTCATCAGCTGGTGGACAACTAGGCTGTTTCCACTTCCTGGCTATTGTGAGTAGAGCAGCGAGGCACTTGGATGTGTAAGTATCTCTGTAGTATGGTGTAGAGGCCCTAGGGAAGATGTCCAGGAGCAATACAGCTGGGTCATATGGTCGATCGACTTCAGCTTTCTTTTTTTTTTTGTTTTTTTTTAATTTTTTTTTATTTATTTCTGTATGTGTATGAATGTACTGTCTGCATGCAAGTCTGTGCACCCATGTCGTGCAATGCCGCGGAGGTCAGAAGAGGGTCTCGGATTCACCTGGAGCTGGAGTTCTCCTGGAATTGGAGTTTCAGACGGTTCTCGGCCGCCATGTGGGTGCCGGGGATCGAACCCGGGTCCTCTGCAAGAGCAGTCGGTGCTCTTAACTGCTAGGCCATCTCTCCAGCCCCTCGACTTCAGCTTTCTGAGGAAACTCCACACTGACTTTAGTAGTGACTACACCAGTTGTACTCCCACCATCAGTGAATAAGTGTTCCCCTTTCCCCACATCCACACCAGCATTGGCTGTCATTTGGGGAGGGGAGTGTTATTGTTTGGTTCTTTATGTTATTATTTTTGGATTTTATCTTAGCCATTCTGACTGGGGTAAGATGAAATATCCAAGCAGTTTTAATTTGCATTTCTCTGATGCCTAAGGATGTTGAACATTTTAAAAAATATTATTATTATTATTATTATTATTATTATTTCATGTGTGAGCGTATTGCCTTCATGTAGGTGAGCACACCCATGTCGTGCAGTGGCTACAAGGTCAGATGTGAATGAGATGGGTAAGTTAGCCTTCTGGGGAGCACACCCCAGACCCTCCTCTGACATGCTGGGGCTGTGCTATCTACAGTCAGGCAGAATATGTGGCAGATGTCCCATAATAGACCTCTGGCCCCTCCAGCAGCACCTTGGAAAAATGCCCTGGGTGGAAATAAAGGCTCCTTTCTCTCCAACCCTCTGTCCTCATCCCACCTGCTGCACATATTCTCTGCAGGAGCATACCTGGAGTTCTGGGGGCAGAGAGGGTGTCATGTACCCACCCAAGAGCACTCCTCTGAGCTACAATTTGAGTTTGCTGTAAGATCTCAAACTCCTCTTCCCCCACTGGCAAGTTGTTTCCCAAGGGAGTTGGTCTTATCCTGATACTCTGGCCTAAGCCAACAGCAAAGCAGGCCCAGCAATGTCACTGCCTCTGCCACTCAGATATTAGATGGAACCAGGGCTATGAACAGGGCCAGTGAGTGACTATGGAAGGCTGGGTGACATCATACATGACCTAGGCACTGGACTTACAATGCAGTACAGAACGAGCTTCATCCTAAGATCCAGGAACCTCTGATTTGATGCCTTAGGATGAAACGCTCAAACCTCTTTTGCTGGGGATCAGCCCAACTGTGCTAAGTGGTCCTGCTAATGCCCACTGATTGCATCTCAAGGACCATTCCCCTGAACTCAGCCCAGGCCTTGCTGTCAGAGAGCTTATTCCATTAGAGCAGTGTCTACTTGGGAAACTGTGGTCCTAAAATACATGGCATTAGAGAAACAGAAAAAAATAATTATATAGTGTAGAGGTGGAGAGCATAAGGATGAATGTGTAGAACAGCATACATGCAGAGCTTCCTACTCAACAGCAGCCCTGACCAAAAGATACATGAGCACTGACAGGGGATGTGCTTAACAGATTTCTGACATCAGAACACCATGGGACTGGGAGTGTGGCTCGGTGGTGGAAGTGCTTACATAGCGTAGAAACTATGGGTTCTATTTTCAGTCCAGGCCCATGCGCATGAGAGGCAGAGAGAGAGAGAGAGAAAGAGAGAGAGAGAGAGAGAGAGAGAGAGAGAGAGAGAGAGAGAGACTGCCATACATATTGATTATAGTGAGTTACCACCATCACAGCTCTTATTCTAGACAGGCACGGAGCAAGGCATTTTGTAGACATTACTTTTTCATTTGTTTCATGAACAGTTTCACTATATATCCAAGATTGGCTTTGCACTTACTATGTAGCTCAGGCTGGCCTCAAACTCATTGTCCTTCTCCTCTGCCTCTTAAGTGTACCACCATGCCCAGCTTAAGGTATTTCTCATTTAAAAAGATGAACAGGAATTGTTCACCCATTTTCAGATTAGGGAACAAAAACTGAGAAAAGTTATTTAGTCACAGAGCTCATGAGTGGGAAGGTCTGAGCCCTTTAACACAGGACTCTCTGTCCTTCCTACAACAGGTTAGGGAGAAACCCAGGGGAAAAGACACTTGATTTGTCCCACTCCCCACCATCCTGCCTGCCTCACCCTATCCAAGTGGCCAGGTGGTTGTCTGGAAGCCACTCTGCTCCAAATCAGGACCAGCAGGAGCATCAGGGACAAACATCAGGAGGACAGAGGCCTCCAGACCTCTCCTTGCACCTCCTTACATAGCACATACACCCCAGCCAGTACCTCCCACGCATGACTCAGGACAACTGATGATGTGGCTTTGAACCATTCACAGATCTCAGCATTAATCACCCAGTGTTTGCTAAGCCCCAAAGCACTGTACTCTTAAAAAGTACTCTCTTTTAAAGCTCTACAGGCAGAGCGGAGTTTAATGGGTTCCTTCTCAGTGAAATCTAGCATATGTTTCTTTCCTGCTAGAATAACAGCAAATGCCTATCCTTTACTGAATACTTAGTAGGTGTCAGATATTGCCCATTGACAGTTTTATTAAATAGCTAATTCAGAGTAATAAACATATATTAACATTTTAGTAGCTACTAACTTAGAGCTGGAGAGATGGCTCAGTGCTAAACAGCACTGGCTGCTCTTCTAGAGGACCCAAGTTTCTTTGCTTCCCAGCACCCACACCATCTGTAGCTCCAGTTCCAGGGGATCCAATGCTCTCTTGTAGCTTCTATGGGCATTATATGCATGGGTGAATCTACATTCAGGCAAAACACAAAAAATACACAAAAAACAAAAATAAACAAAATATTTTTGAAATAGCTACTCATTTGGTAGTTATTAGCAGTACCTTGTGTGTGTGGGTATGTGTTCTGGCTGAGGGTAGGGGGTGTCTGTCACCTGCACACAGAGGCCGTTGGTCAACATTGTTGTTGATCCTCAGTTCTCTACAGTGGAGAACAATCCTCGGTTGTTCTCCACTGTAGCGTTTATATTGATTTATTTTTTTTACAATTTCATACTTGCACATAATATATTTTAGTCATTGTCATACACACCCCCACCTTGCCTTCTTTCATTTCCTCTCTCTCTCTCTCCTGCTGAAATCCTTCTACTCAACAAATCTGCCTCTGATTTTGGTGTCATTTTGTGTATGTGACCCACTAAGTTTCGTTAGGGTTGCTTGCACAAGCACGAGCAACATATCAGTGTCTACACCACTGAAGAAAACAGCACGACTTCCCCCTTCCATGAGAAAATGTCATTTTCTTATCTTGTTTTTGTTTTGGTTTTGTTTTGTTTTGTTTTGTTTTGTTTGAGACATGGACTCACTGTGTAGCCCTGGTTAGAATAGAACTTTCCGTGTAGATGAAGCTGGCTTTCAACTCACAGAGATCCACCTGCCTCTGCCTTCCAAGTGCTGGGAGTTAAAGTGTTTGACACCACACCTGGGTGAAAGGGAAGCTGGAGCAATAGGCTTTATGATGTGGATGTGTAAGGGGCTAAATCCCTAATAAGCAAACAGGGTCACCAAGGAGTAATAAAGATGAGACACTTCCTGCTTCTTCTGGGTCTGAAACAGGGGTCCAAATGTTCCCCACCCCCCTCTAGCCAGCAGGGTTCTCTTTGTTTCAAACCAATCCAGATATGACTGAGGCCAATCCGAGATACCTCTTCCTTTGAAGCTATAAAACTATCAGCCTTCTCTTCTTTGTTTAAGCTGGCCAATCAAAAAATAAGAGTAAGAAGAAACCACTAAAATCCTAAAACCCAGGCCCTCCTCCTCTGGTGACTTTGAACTTTGGTTTCCAGGTGGAAAGCTTCTTTTCTCTGTGTGAGTTGTGTTTATGTATGTGATTCTTTATGTGTACAGATGTGAGTCTTTTGTCTTTCAATAAGCCTATTGGCCTGTTGCTTTTTGCTGCACTGAGATTTTTTTTCTGCCTTTTATTATTGTCTGGAAAAATGAACCCAACAATAACCCCTAGACTGATAAGGTAGCTATAACAGGTGCCATGAACAGGGAACAGAATCTTGTCCTTTAGAAGACTAGTGAGTTCCCTGAATGGCTGAGTGTTATCTCTCCAGCACTCACTTTATTTTTCGACACAGAATCTCTCAGTGAACCTGGAACTCATGATTCAGCTAGTCCTAGGGATCCCAGTGTCTCTATCACCCCAGTACTGAGCTGCCATTCCCAGATTTTGATATGGGTTCTGGGTGATCTAACTCAGGTCTTTGTGCTTTGGGGGCAAGCAATTTACCAACTGAGTCATCTTCCTGGCCTGCTATTACAAGTATCTTAATAATTATGCATCCAATCACAAAATGTGTTATTTGTTCATTTTTAATTAAAAATTTCATCTGCTCAGATTTTTATAGCAATTAAAATTTAGAACAGAGTCAAATCCTATTTGTATCAATTTATTTAGTTCTTGTTACAGGAAAGCCAAGTACCTTGCTCAAGGTCACATGATTTGCTGGTAGTGATCTGTTTTCAGAGTCTGAGTTTGTGAGCCCTACATGCCATCAGATTCTTTTTAAAAACTTGTTATGTCGTATGTGTTTGTGTGTGTGTGTGTGTGTGTGTGTGTGTGTGTGTGTGTGTGTGTTACACTGGACTGCAAAGGTTGTCATGGTAAACAGGAAAACGGGCTACTTGGGTAGGGTAGTAGAGCTAGAATCTGAAGAAGACCTAGTCTGAAGCACATGTGATTTCTACTTTCTGCCTTGCCTTTCTGAAAAAAAAAAAAAAAAAGAAAAAAAGGGATTGCTATCATATTTTCATAGAAAACCCTGAATTTATTTTAAAAGCTATTTATCAAAACAATGAATAATCAAGGTGGCACAGACCTGTAATCCCAGCTACTCAGAAAGTTGGAGTAGGAAGAGTGTAAGTTCAAGCCCTGCCTGAGCTATAGGGCAAATTCAAGTTTGGCCTGGGTATCATCATTAGACCCTATCTTAAATAAAAACTAGGAAAATGTCTGGAGATGTAGCTCGGTGGCAAAGTGCCCAACAAGTGGGAGATCCTAGGTCCAACCCTCAGTACCACAAAAACAAATGAAAAATGGATAGACAGACTTAAGATTGATAAAACAAAGTTTCTCTGCTATTCTTTATTATATTCATTTTCTGTCCTCCATAATTTTATATCCTCAAGCCTTTCATAAATCATACTGTGTTATCATGAAATGATATACCCACCAATGTATTTGAAAAGTGCCATTTCATGACTTTCTTTGTTCTATTACTATTAAAAAAATAACATTGCTACCTAATTGGAACATGGTATTTAGGTGAACAAATTGGTGTTCCAGGGCCATGGTCACTCATCTGGCTCCAGAATAAGTCATCGCTTTTATTCCTTTGTGGTGAGAACTATTCCTTTACATCTTAGAATTGTGGTTTACAGTCTTTTATTAGTCACCAACTTGCTTCTTTTTCCTTTTTTTCCTAAGTGAAATGAAAGTATATAGCAATAGAAATGAAGTGGTTTTACGGGAACCTATCCACAGGCATAGTTATTCATTTCCTGCCTGTTGTTAGTCGTAGATATCCTGATCCCGATCACAGTGGTGGCTGACAGGAGGATTCTGGATGCAGAGTAGGTGACAGAGAAATGGAAACAGGAAATCCTTAGACTGTATCATCAGTGGGTCACACAGGGAAAAATGCCTATCAGCTCTGCATCTTCCTTAAAATGCTTTATGAAAATTAAAAAGCATAATCTGCTTCTGTTTGCTTTAACTATGCCTTTGAGGCAAGCTTCTGTGCCTTCCCTTTGCTGCAACTGACTGGCTGGCTAATCTTGAAGTCATTCAAGATAATTCCCCAAATGTCACTGCACACACAGAAAAGAAGACAGGTTATCAGGTTAAAGATCCAGGCTCTTCTGACCAGCTCTGAGCACCCTGGGGCAGGATTGGTTTGCCCTCTCCCAACTCACTCAAAGAATTCAGGAACAATTTGGGAGGGAAGGACCAAGAGTTTCAGATCTTACCATAACCTAACAACGAACTTTCCAGGAGATGCCCTGAAATAGTGTATGGTCCCTCTTTGGTCCCCACTGTTAGAAAGGCCTATGTCTCTCAAGCTAGTTCAAAGAGTAGGGGTGAAGGTTAAACATTTATTGAAGCAGGCCCTAAATTGTCATGGGTCAGATCCCTCCTTCATCTGCTATCTGCAATGCTCTTCCTTCCTGTGGAGTCACAATCCACCACATTGGCCAGAAGCTGGTGAGCTCTTTCCCACATCATGATGCTAATATCCACTCGTATCCATTCTCAGAGGATGGTTGAGCTCACACTGTGACTTCAAAACCAGGCAAGCTAGCGTCAACTCCCACCACCCAGGACCCCAGGATGGTTGGTGGGCAGGAAAGCCAAGGACTCTGGGATAGAAGGGCAAAGAAGGGGACTTAGTCTGTATGTGAGCTCACCGTCAGCCTTGGGGGATGAAACAAGCACCCAGGAGGCCAGCCTTTGGTGCTGCCCTCGGGGGTCCTCAGAGCCCAAGGAAGAAATGGGACTAAACTTGACTTTCCAAGTGCCTTTCCTTGGGCTGCAGAAAGCTAAGAAGGGTCCAAGTGAAGGAGGTGGTAGAGTCCAAGATGGATCCCTGAGATGGACCTCACAAGAGAGAACAATCATCCTAGCTCTTGGGTATTAAGCTTGGTTCCTCCAACCCAAGACAATTGCCCCATCTCCACCCCCTGAAATTCTGTCATCTTCTCTCATCTGTTCCCTCTTTTTCCTCTATAATTCTTTGGCAACTTGACATTTTGAAATATTCTATCACTTGTCTAAAACTCCATTCCACCATCCAATAATTCTTGAAGCTCTTTTATATAAGACAATTAAAACATTTTTTAGGCTCGCTAATAAGACTTACTATGTCAGATTCAAAAAGAAATACTGTTTCAACATTTCTTGCCCCCACAAATCACCATTCTTCTATGTCTGCAGCAAATGTCTATGAATAAATCTCATTGAATAAATTAAAATAAAAGCTTTAAAAGCCTTTTTCTAATGGACTAAAAACTGCTCAGGTTAACAACATTCCTGTAAATCTTTTTCTTCCTGTTTGTCTTCATATTCAGCAAATTCAGTTAAATGCTCACTGTGGGTTTGGTTATAGAACTGGGAGACTTTAATGCCTCCCTTTGCAAAAGCCCCTCTGAATAACTGTTCTCTCTTAGGGACAATGCACATCTGAGGAATTTCTCCATTAGCTATGGATCATCACCACCCTCAGAATTCATTGTTTGTCTCTACGTATGATTCTGTGAGTGGGAGAATGACACAGTGCTTTGGCATTAAATGGGCCTGATTTAATCCCAACCCAGGAACTCCACACTCTGCATGTATATGAAGAGCCATGTACATGGATGAAGACTGAGCATTGCTCTTCATGGAAAAACATGGAGAATAACCCAACTGTCCATCCCTTTGGAAATGGAGGAATATGGCAGAATATTATGTAAGGGTTAAAAGTAGTGACCTAGAGGGGCTGGAGAGATGGCCTAGCAGTTAAGAGTGGTGACTGCTCTTACAGAGGACCCGGGTTCGATCCCCAGCACCCACATGGCGGCTGAGAACCGTCTGAAACTCCAATTCCAGGAGAACTCCAGTTCCAGGGGAATCTGACGCCCTCTTCTGACCTCCGTGGCATTGCACAACATGGGTGCACAGACCTACATGCAGACAGTACACTCATACACAAAGAAAAATAAATTAAATTTTAAAAAATAAAAAAAAAAAAGTAGTGACCTAGATAATGACAACAGCCATCAAGGGCTCACAGTGGAGTAAAAGACATATTTCTGTTCTTCAGATAGTGTTCCAAGTTTACCCCCATAGAAATACATGTCACCATTGGGTATGAACAACTCAGCCTTTGCCTTAGAAATGCTAGGAGCATCTTTAATAACAACTACACACATCAGTTGTTGAGTGCTTCTTCTGTTGGGCACTGCCCTAATGCTCTGCATGTTTTAACTCAATCCTCCCAACAACATGGTAAACTAGACACTGTTAGAACCCACATTTCACAGACAAAGAAATTAAGAGGTCAGTATCCAAGAGGATGTACCCAAGGTCACACCGCAAATCATGAGTGATGCTGTGGAAGGAATTCAGTCTCTACAGGTTGGCTCCAGGTCCTGTGATCTTAACATTGATGGATATCAAATAAAGTAAGGGGAGAAAGAGCAGGACGAAAGGATTTTAATGTAACATCATTTACGGAAGCTTTAAGAGCACATGTAGAATAAAATAATCCCAGGTATTACTAGTAATATAGAAATAGACTAGCACTATAGAAATGTATTTTTATTTGTGTTTATACAACCCATCAACTCTAATTTGTCTGTCCATGGACTCCTAGGTGTGGACCATCCACTGGAGCATGGTCAACCTACCAGGAACCAGACCCTTAAAGAAAACTGACTCTCCTTCTCCAGAAGCCATCAACTTTGCATAGCTCCTCAGGTAGAGTTGACTGGCTTGATCTTGTGCAGGTCTTGCTCAGGCAATCACAGCTACTGAGAGTTTATGAGTGCAGTGGTCCTGTTTTGTCCAGAAGACACGTTTTGCTTGGCTCTTCCCAACCTCTGACTCTTAAAAATCTTTCCACTCCCTCTTCTGAAATGGTCCCTGAACCTTGGGGTAGGAATGTGATACAGATGTTCCATTTGTGGCTGACCATTCCACAGCATGTATTCTCTGCACTTCAACTAATTGTGAGTTTTTACGTTAACCAGCAACCTCTGCACAAAGAAACATCTCTGAAGAGGTCTGAGAGAGGTGCTAATCCTGATTCAGGACAGGTCCACCCAGAAATGTATATTTAAGCGGACAAGAGGAAGCTATTTTGAACTCTTTTTTTTTTTTAATTGGGGAGGAAAGGGTTAATTCATTTCCTGGGTCACAGTTCATTACTTAGGGAGCCCAAGGCAGGAACTCAGAGCAGGAACCTGGAGGCAGGAGCTGAAGCACAGGCCATGGAGGAGTGCTGTTTACTGGCTTGCTCCTCTGGCCCATGCCCAGCCTGCCCTCTTATACAGTAGACAACAACCCACCCAGGGTGGCACCACCCATAGTGGGCTGGGCCCTCCCACATTGCTCAACAATCAAGACAATACTCCAGAGATGTGGCCACAGGCCAGTCCAATGGAGCCAATTCCCCAATTGAGGCTCCCTCGACCCAGATGTGTCAAGTTGACACTAAAGCTATCCAGCACAATTGACCCCTTGTCAACTTGACACACAAAACACATAACTATTAAACCACCACCTTTCCAGTTCTTGTCCCCAAGGTGTGATGTTAACATTAATCACAACCTAAGACAGTACAACCTTAAAAGCTCCACAGTCCTTAAAATGTCCAAACACTTAAAAGTTCACAGTCTGTTAAAAGTCTCTTAACTGTGGGCTGCTGTAAAATCAAAGGGAAGAATCAGGCAAACTCAAACAAAACCTAATTCCAGCAAGTAGCTCAAGGCTGGACACCTGGGATTCACTCACGATCTTCTGGGCTCCAAAGGGTTTCGGCAACTCCCCTTCTCTGACTCTGCCATCCATGGCACACACAGCTCATCTCGCAGGCCCAGACTGACTCCATTCCACACCTGCTGCTGCTCTTCGTGGTCATCCCACGGTCCTGGCAGCTCCAAAAAGCTGGGATCACCACTGAAACTGAGGCAGCACCTTCACCAATGGTCTCTTCTGACCTCTCCTGGTACAAAGCTTCAGCTTCTCTCCATGACCCCTGCAATCCTGGGGTCTTCACGGCAACCGAGGTGCACTTCCAACAATGGTCTTTCCTGACCTCTCACAGTGCCAAGCCTCGGCTGCTCTCTGTGACCCCCTCAGATTTCAACACCAGAACTATATAGGAGACTCTTACACACTACCAAGTCCTGCTTCTGGCTTGACATGGAGGCTCAGGCCCCTTCTGGAACATAGCTTCTGTGTGCTGACCCTGAAGAAATTCTTCCCAGAAGATTTCAACACAGTGATGCTGGTCTCTTGTTACTTACAGCTGATTTTTCAGCCCCAGCTAACCAGCATCAATTGTCCCAGTAAAGCAAAGATTTCACTTCATGTTCTGGTCTCTTGTTACTTACAGCTGATTCTTCAGCCCCAGCTGACCAGAACCCAGAGATTAAACAGTCCTGATGATCTTTGCTTCCCTTTGAAACTAGAAACTTCACAAGCCAGGCCTCCATCATCTACAACTCTTTCAGCAAAACTGTTCCAAGTTCCACAGCAACGATCTTTGGGCATTCAATGATTTTTCTAGCCCAAAGTTCCAAATGCTTCCACAATCCTTCCCCAAAACACCAAGGTCAGGTCTGTCACAGCAATACCCCACTCTCGGTACCAATTTCTGTTCTAGTTTCTCTTCAATTGCTGTGACAAAACACTCTGACCGACACCAACTTGGGGAGGAAAGGGTTTATTCAGCTTACATCTCCTGGGTCACAGTTCATCACTTAGGGAGCTCAAGGCAGGAACTCAGGGCAGGAACCTGGAGGCAGGAGCTGAAGCACAGGCCATGGAGGAGTGCTGTTTACTGGGATGCTCCCACTATTTTGAACTCTTAAAAATGGTTCATAAGCCAAAGGGAGAAAAGCAATAATAGAGGTGTTACTATCTCTCTAATGTTTTATTTACTTGAAAAAATCTAGCTGGACATGGTGGCACATGCCTATAGTCCTGGCCACTCAGAAGACTGAGGCAGGGGGATCAATTGAGCCCAAAAGTTAGAGAACAAGACTCTGACTTTATTTTATTATTTATCTGTTTATTCATTCATTCATTCATTCATTTTTGGGTATATGCCCCTGTGCACACTATGGGAGGTAGGGCGTAGCAGTCAATTCTCTCCTATTATGTGAGATCCGAGGATCAAACTAGGTCATCAAGCCTGGTAGCTTCTAGCACAAAACTCTAACTTAAAAAAAGGGGGGGCTAGAGAGATGCCTCAGCGGTTAAGACCATTGACTGCTCTTGCAGAGGACCTGGGTTCCATTCCAAGCACCCACATGGCAGGTAAGAACCGTCTTGGGCCAGTCGTGGTGGCGTGCACCTTTAATCCCAGCACTCGGGTAGCAGAGGCAGGCCGGTTTCTGTGAATTCAAGACCAACCTGGTGTACATGGCAAGCTCTAGACCAGCCGGGACTAAAGGGAGACCCTGTCTCAAAAAAAAAAAAAAAACAGGGAGCCAGTCATGGTGGCGAACAGCTTTAATCCCAGCACTTGGCAGGAAGAGGCAGGTGGATCTCTGTGAGTTAAAGGCCATCCTGGTCTACATAGTGAGTTCCAGGACAGCTGGGGCTACAGGGAGACCCTGTCTCAAAAAATAAAAAATTAAATAAAATTAAAAAAAAAAAAACAGGGGCTGTAAAGATGGCTCAGTGGTTAAGAGCCCTGGGTGCTCTTGCAGAGAACCAACATACTGATATAGCAGCTAACAACTATCCGTTACTCCAGCTCCAGGAGATCCGATGCCCTCTTCTGACCTTCGTGGGCATTGTATGACACATACGCACTTACTTACATGCAGACAATACAATCATATGCATAAAATTAAATTAAATTAAATTAAAATAATAAATAAAATGATTTTAAAATCACAGGGCTGGTGAGATAGCTCAGTAGATAAAGGCACTTGCCACAGAGCCTGATGACCTGAGTTTGATCCCTAGAACTCATAGGGTAAAAAGAGTGAATAGACTACTGCAAGTTGTCTTCCATCCTCCATATGTATGCTATGGCACGTGTGCACACACAAACCACAATAAGTAAGTAAAATACAACAATAAAAACCTTTATAATAAAAACCTGAAAAATGGAAATTTCTAACATAACTAATCCTTGGTACAGAAATACAGAAATTCATTCTATTATTTCTTGGTTTTCCTTTTTAACTACTTTAAAACTAAAATTAAAATTTTAAAAACCCACCTGATACACTGTTTAATAGGTAGGTTCTTGAGTGAGCTCCTGATCTTAGTCTCAACATCTATGTAGGATGGAACCCAACCTGGAGCACATGTGTAAAGTGCTTCCTTGCTGTGACAGAAATGGCAACTGTTATTTTTGAGACTGAGTCAGCCCAGACCTACCTATGGTAATATAATAGGAACAAAAGTCGCTGGATGAATGAGAGGACTTTGGCATCGTGGGATTGCTTCCTTTTGATTTTGCGAAATGACAGGTAATTTAAAGGGCAGAGTGACAAAAGTGCCAGGCTGGCTTTACCAGAAAAGAAGTCAACTTTAAAGAATTCCTTCTCCCTTTATCTATCCAGAAGAGAAGCCAACTCTGAACTTACTAGTCTTTCTACAAATGCATACATGGTCCTTGGAGTAACAACTCTTTTCTTTTATACCCAACATCCAACCCTTCTTCCTGTGCTTGGGAAGTCCACCCTTGTCGAAGTCTGGAAGGAGGAAGGACTCCAACTCCAACTTAGAAGCCATAAAGCCGAGCACTTGTTCCCTGAGATATCTGACTTCTGGGCTAAAGAAAGATGACAGAAATGGGCCTGACTGGGGCCCTGGCTGTAGACAAGAGTTACAGAGAGACAAGGCTGCTCCTAGTTGGCTCTGGCAGCCATGGCACCTAGAGTACAAGTAACTGCAGCAACCACACGATGCCAGTGGTGGGTCCCTAACCCAGAGGCTCAGGACCTCCTGCCAGCCCTGACCTTGTCTTACCACACCTGTAATTCCAGCTCTAGGGGGTTGGGTGCCCTTTTCTAGCCTCTTCATGTATACACACATGTGGAAAGCAGTCATATAGACACAGACACACACATGTGGAAAGCAGTCACATAGACATAGACACATACACGTACCCACACACATGTAGAAAGCAGTCACAGTCACATACACACACACACACACACACACACATATTTTTTAGCGCAGAAACTATTTTTTTGCCTTTTTGAGAAAGGGTCTCCCTGTATCCTCAGCTGGCCTAGAACTCAATATGTAGATCAGGCTGGCCTTGAACTCAAAGAGATCCACCTGACTCTGTCTCCCAAGTGCTGGGATTAAAGGCATGTGTCACCACACCCAGCTAGAAATGATTTTAATATTGATGAAGTTTATTAATTTTCTTATGAATCATACTTTTGGTGTTGAGCCGGGAACTCTTCTAATCCTAGGTTCTGAAGTACAGAGAAGGAGCTTGTGAAGATGCGGGGCACAGCAAGCTTGAGTGGGCCTGGGATGGAGAGGTCAGTTGTTCTGTGGACAAACCTTGTCTTAGTCACAGTGCTTTCCAATACAAACTTCTCCTTAGCCTCTTGGTTTTCTGTGCCAATGTCACAATTATCCATCTCTTTTTTTTTCTTTAATATTTTATTGAGCTTTTGTGTATTTTCAAACAATAACTCTTTTTTTCAAAGCCAGTTTTTTATTGAAGCTTTGTGCATTTCATACAAATTTTCAAAGCAAATCTAGACCTGTGCCCCCCTCCCTGCCCCCCCCCACTCCACCAGAGTTCATGCATTCTGCCAAACATGTTTTTCATCTTTTTCTTAGTCTCTTTCAAAATTTTTGATGCAGAAGTTTACTGTTTCAAACAGAAGTTCACCGTTTCAGTCAGTTCTTTGACCCAGTCTTTTTATTATTGTTGTTGTTATTCCTTCAAATATGCATCGCTCCAAAATATGCACATATGCATGCCACATATATCATAGGTTTTAGCATCTTCAGCTTATGATTTTTTTTCTTTATTAGGCTGAAAGATGTCATGTTTGAAGGCTCCTCCTTGGCAAGCCCAAACCACCATCAGTTCTGCCCTTGTGCTCCACACTGGGGTTTTCCCTTCCCTCCTCTCTTGATCTTCCTGTACTGGTCTCCATGATACAGCCTGGGTAGTCCAACAATGGCAGTCTATACTCTGAAGAGGCTGAAACTCCAGTAGTAGCTCAGTCCACAAGTTGGATGTCTCAGCAGTCCCCATCTGGCACTGAAGGTTTAGAGGAATCTTGGAGAGACATGAGTCTTCAGTCCCTAAGTTGTGTCTCATGTCTTTGAATGATGGCAAAAGTAGTGGCAGCCATGGGGTAGCTGCACTTACCAGTAAAGACAGGCAAAACAACTGTGCTCTTTTTTTTTTTTTTTTTACTTTTTACTTTTTGTCTTTTTACTAAGATCTCAAGTTTTATACCTGAAGTACAATTTCTCAGGACTATTTATTTATTTCTGGTTATACTTTCTTTTTGGATGTTTAAGGCCACACAGTTAACCCAGATTGACCAAGGTTATTGTTTTCTCAAGGTCACTTGAGGATCTGATCCTCAAGGGTCACTCAGGGATTTTTTTTTTTGGGGGGGGGAACCCTGGCTCCTTTTGGCTTTTCAATCACCAGTTCCATCCACTCAAGGATAAAGTTAGGTCTTACTAAACCAGGCTTCCCTTTTTGAAGCATGAGCAGACTTTCCTCTTTATAGACTGGACACTGGCTGAAGTCCCATTAGTGGATCTCCAAGACCTCCCTGCACAGGAAGACTGGTGACTCACATTTGCAGGACATTTCAAGAGATGCCCCCAAGTATGGTCCCCTGGGACTTAGTTGACCTCTGAGGGCAAGGAAAAGTTATCCCTTGAGACCCTCGGCCAAATTGGTATGGGCATTAAGTATACTCATTAACTGTCCAGAAAGGCTAAGTTACACCAGCCTGATACTTTTAACTACTGTGTAATATTTTAGAAAAGGCTTGGACAAAAGCTCAAGCAGCCCTGCACAAGAAATACTAAGAAGCACTCCCATAAAATAAATACCATGGTCAGACACAATGTCATGACAAACCAGTCTTTTCCTTATTCCTTTGATCTTATATTACTCTAAAATATGTATGCATACCCTGCATCCATATACCAAAAATTCCTAAGTCTGAAAATAAATGGTAGCTTAGTTCTAGAACCTGTTAAAGGATTCACAATATAAGAGCACAGTTTGGTTTTTTTTTCAGATCCTGAGGAATATAACATCAACATTGCTCAGTTTGCTTTACAACTAGGTAACTGGCACTAGCATCCACAGATGTGGGATACCTACCATTCGTCATTTGTTTTTCTGGGACTATGTTACTTCACTTGACGTTATATCTTCTAGTTCCATCCATTTACCTGCAAAGTTCATGATGTCATCTTTCTTTACTGCTGCATAAAACTCCATTGTGGGGCTGGAGAGATAGCCTAGTGGTTAAGAGCAACGACTGCTCTTGCAGAGGACCTGGGTTCGATCCCCAGCACCCACAGGGCAGCATTGCACTACATGGGTGCACCAACCTACATGCAGACAATACATTCATACACATAAAAAAAAACTCCATTGTGTAGATGTACCACATTTTCTCTATCCACTCATCAGTTGAGGGGCACTTAGGTTGGTTCCAGCTCTTTGCTATTGTGAAGAGAGCTGCAATAAGCATGGCCATGCATGTATCTCTGAAGTAAGATGAGACTTGTGTGTATATACCCAGGAGTGGTATAACTGGGTCAGGTGGCAAGTTCATTCCAAGTCTTCCAAGGGTTCTCCACACTGCTTTCCATAGTGGCTGTACAAGTTTACATTCCCACCAGCAGTGGATGAGTGTTCCCCTTTTCCCACAACCCTTTCAGCACTTGGTATCATTTGTTTTCTTGATCCTAGCCAGTCTTATTGGAGTAAAATGGTATCTTAAAGTGGTTTTAATTTGCACTTCCTTAATTATTAGCGATGTTGAACACTTTTTAAGATGTTTCTCAGCCATCTCTAATTCCTCACTTGTGAAGTCTCTGTTCAGCTCTTTGCTCCATCTTTTGAGTGAGTCATTTGTTTTCTTTCTTCTTTGGTTTTTGAGTAGTTTATATATTCTGGAAATCAATGCTTTGTCAGATGTATCACTGGTGAAGGTTTCCTCCCACTCAGTGGGTTTTCTCTTCACTTCCTTGATTGTTTCTTTTGATGTACAGAAGCTTTTGAATTTAACGAGGTCCCATTTGTCAATTGCCTACTTTATTTCTTGCAGAGCTGATGTCTGATTTAGGAAGTCTTTTCCTAGCCTATGTCTTATAGGCTGCTGCCAACTTTTTCTTCTATTGCCTTCAGAGTTTTGGGTTTCATGTTGAGGTCTTTGATCTATTTGGAGTTGACGTTTGTGCAGGTTGAGAGGTAGGGGTTTAATTTTAAAATTTTAAGCTCCTGAAGAAGGAAATTGAAAATATCAGAAGATGGAAAGACCTCCCATGCTCATGGATTGGAAAAATTGATATAGTAAAAATGTCCATTCTACCCAAATTAATATACAGAGTCAACGCAATCCCAATTAAAATACCCAAGAGTTTCTTCACAGGCTTAGGAAAAAAATCCTTAATTTCATATGGAAAAACAAAAGACCCCGAATAGCCAAAGCAACCCTGAGAGAAAAGAGCAATATAGGGGGGAATCTCTATACCAGACTTCAAACTATACTATAGGGCTATAGTCATAAAAACAGCTTGGTACTGGCACAAAAACAGACCTATTGACCAATGGAACATACAGTTTCAGCCACCTTGACAAGGAGGCCAAGAAGACACAATGGAGGAAAGACAGCATCTTCAGCAAATGGTGTTGGCAAAACTGGATCACCACTTGTAGAAGAATAAAGCTAAACCCCTACCTCTCATCAAGCAATAACTCTTAATGAAACTTACATCCCTTCCTGCATCTATACCCCCACACAGCGCCCCCCCCCCCACTGGACCTCATGCATTCCGTCATACATGTTAAGTCCTATACAGTCAATCATTCATACCCAGATGTCCTTCAGAGCAAGTTCATCCCCTGGAGTCTAGTAAGCCTATCTACAGATTTCTTTTTGGTCTTTTTGAGACAGGGTCTTCCTTTAGTCCCAGCTGGCCTGGAACTTGCTATGTAGAACAGAGAACAGGCTGGCCTTGAATTCACAGAGATCCACCTGCCTCTGCCTCCCAAGTGCTGGGATTAGAAGCGTGAGTCACCACACCCGGCCTATCTACAGATCTTAAAGAAGATCAACTCTCCCTCGCCCAAGTAATACTCAGTTGCCAACTGTTCCCAGGCTAAGGCTGGGGCCAGCCACCCATTTTCCTTACTCCATGCTGGGCCCTGTCTGACCGAGTTGGCACATATGCAGGATGCCACCATTGCCACGAGAAGCAGGTCCTGTGCTTCACTGATGCAAGAGTCTTGGGTTTTAACTCTATACACGTCAATGCAGGCTCTGAGGTGATACAGCAACATTAGTAAGCACATTGATATTTTCTCAACACTATTAAGTCATTTCCCATATAATTCATATTTTCGAAGTCCCAGAATCCAGAAATTTAATTTACAAAATCAACCAACAGTACAACCCAGCTCTAAAACTTAATAGCCATAACAACTGGCACAGCAAACTTCCTCCGTTGGTGCAGTAGTGCCACTGTTATCTGGAGAGTAATCAACAGCTATTTAATTGGACTTAAAGCCCTCTCAACTGAAGGGAACTCGTGGGTGGCACTGTAATTATAGCCAAATATACATGGTTGGCGAGGTAATAGGTCCTAGAGAAAAGCTTATCTCTATTAAGTCTCTAGACAAATGAGATTTAATTTTAATCCTACCAACTAACATAATTAAGCTATGGATTTCAGTACTGTGAAAAGAGTAGAAGAAAAGTCCAAACAAGGGGCTGGAGAGATGGCTCAGTGGTTAAGAGCACCGACTGCTCTTGCAGAGGACCTGGGTTCGATTCTCAGCACCCACATGGTGGCTAAGAACCATCTTTAACTCCAGTTCCAAGGGAATCTGATGCCCTCTTTTGACCTCCGCGGCATTGCATGACATGGGTGCACCAACCTACATGTAGACAGTACACTCATACACATAAAAATAATAAATAAATAAATAAATTTTAAAGTCCAAACAAATGAAGTATACGTTCCCACAAAAGTTTATACAGGTTTGTTTTAGAAACTTGAGAAAGGGGGCTGGAAAGATGGCCTAGCAGTTAAGAGCACTGACTGCTCTTGCAGAGGACCCAGGAGGTTCGATCCCCAGCACCCACATGGTGGCTGAGAACCGTCTTTAGCTCCAGTTCCAGGGGAATCTGACGCCCTCTTCTGACCTCTGCGGCATTGCATGACATGGGTGCACAAACCTACATGCAGAGGGTACATCCATACACATACAAAATAAATAAAAATTAAAAATATATTAAAAAAAAAGAAACTTGAGAAAGTTCCAATTAGCCAAAAGACAAACACTTCTCTGGCCTGCTGCTTAGAGTACTGCTCCTGAGGCTACAATTCAATATACAGAGATAATTTGCTTAAAGAAATATCATCGTACTGTTTTCCACTTAATGTTCAACAGATCTCTTTAAATACACTTCTGTCTTATCTTAAACAGTTGCATATGTAGTTTTGTATCCTATGGACATACATATTTACATCTGTTTCTGTCCTTTCTCAGAAGGTAAAGTGAAATAAAGACATTTTCAGGGGAAAAGGAAGTGGAGAGACCTTGTTGCTAGCAGATCTGTAGGACCAAAAAGTGTTAAAGAAATCTCTACTGGCCGAAGGCAAGTGATTCCAGATCTCAGGTCTACACAAAGGCTAAAGAGCAACAGACTTCTCCAGTATTTTCATCTGCTGCTGTTCCAGAATTAAAATATCCTCTAACATTTTGATTCTGCTCTAATGCCTTGATCTTACTCATCAGTTGAAAAATATGGAGGCCCCTAAACTCACTTGAAGAAGCTCCTAAAGGAGCAATCCAGAGGAGCTGGAGAGGCCTGAAGTGTAGAAGCTTCCAGCTTCCTCGTCAGCCGTGACCTGGCCAGGGCAGCATGGATCCTGAGCTGTGATGCTGACCACTTCCTTCCCCTTAGGGAAGATCACAAGTAAAGGGATATTTTTAGATCTACTTCTTAGTACAGCATGCTGGCATTTTCAATATCAAGAGATCGATTTTTCTGACTTAGTTCCTTTATACATCCACGTGTCCATAGAGACAAAAAAACACAGTGACTTGGTCCAGAGTGAGGTCTTTAGGGACATCCAGCTGTTGATGCCAAACATGTACCAGAGCACCATTGACGGAAATCGGGCAGACTTTCTGAATCATTGCATCCTGCTGTTTGCTTCCAAGCACTGAGCTGAGTCCCTGACAAGTCCCTGTGCTCAGCGAGGTGTAGCCAGTTTCTGCATATCTCCGAGCTAGGATTCTTCAAATAATCCTTGAATCTCAAAATCTGGAGTTTATTACCCACTTCAAATTACCTTAGTGGCTTTGAAGAAGCCAGCTAACCATCTAAAACTCTTGAATCAATCTCCTAGTCATTATTATATTAACAAAGGTTAACAGTTGCATAGAAGTTAATGTTTGGCCTTCACAGATTCACAGTGATCATACATGAAACAAATCTAAAATATGTCTTCACAAGTCAGAACGTGGACAGAGAGTTTGAGTAAGATGCTTCAAAAAAATACAAAACTAGCAAGTAATGGAGCTGATAATTCACACCCAAGACTCACTCTCCCTCTTAACTTCCACAGCCTCTACATGAGTAATGAATAATTGCAAACTGAAATGATACAATTCCAAAGTAACTTATGCTAGTCAGCTTTCCATCACTGTGACAAAGTACCTGGCAGAAATGATTTAAAAGAAGAAAATATTTCTTTTTGGTCCATGGTGACACAAGTTTCAGGCAATGGTCACTTGGCTCCATTGTGTCTGGTAGGGAACATGTGTTGGAAGAAAGCTTCTCATCTCATGGTAGACAGGAAGGAAGGGAGAGGGGAGGGAGGGAGAGAAAGAGAGAGAGAGAGAAAGAGACAGACAGAGAGAGAGAGAGAGAGAGAGAGAGAGAGAGAGAGAGAGAGAGAGAGACTGGGATGAAACACAACCCCAGAAACAATACCCCAAGGACCCAGTCCCTTCATCTAGGTCCCACCACCTGTTTCCATCATCTCCCAATACTCAGTCAAATAGTGAATCCATCAGTCTATTAATCCCTGGATTTGGTCAGGGTCCCTATGATATCACTTTCTAAAAATGCCCCCCCAAACGTTCCCTTGGGAACCAAACCATCAATGTATGAGCCTTTAGAGACATTTGAGATCCTAACCATAACAATGAGAACAGTTAAAAAAAACTAACAAAGTACAGTAACCCTTTCTTCTTGTTCATTTTTCTACCTCCACGTCTGTTACTATGGCGTCCCCGTGACTACTCTACATGACCACCTGTTAAAACACTTTCCTCAAAGGGTGGTTGGACTTAGATGGCTCCCCTATAATCACTCTAGGAGTCTGGGTTCCAGATCTGTGCTGACACGTCAGTCTAAATCAGCTTTCTTATCCCTAAGGAAGGTACTCATTTGTTCATTCAACAACTGTTGCTGGACATGTATTATATACCCATATATGGAAGTCCAATGATAAACAAATATATATGAAACTGGAACTCAGTCCATGCTACCTGCTGTTTTTAGAAGCCAATGAGCATAGACAATAATTAAACCTTGAAGCCTTTATATTCAGAGAGCAATTTGAGAAGAGAGGGGATTAAGATCTTTAAAACCTGCCTTCAGGGCTGGAGAGATGGCTCAGCGGTTAAGAGCGCTGACTGCTCTTGGCAGAAGACCCAAGTTTAATTCCCAGTACTCACATGGTGGGATGAACCATCCTTAAGCCAGGTGTGGTGGCACACACCTTTAATCCTAGCACTTGGGAGGCAGAGGCAGGAGGATTTCTGTGAGTTTAAGGCCAGCCTGGTCTACAGAGTGAGTTCCAGGCCAGCTGGGGCTACAGGGAGACCCTGCCCCAAAAAAAAAAAAAAAACCAAAACTGCCTTCCATCTCATCTTTCACTAGCAGATTATACAAGGAGGAGAAGCAAGGCAGCCAATCATTTCAAAGTTAAGTCCTGTCCCTCTGTGGCCAGTCTGGTCTTTGAGATTCATGGTGTTGTTGCTGAGGCAGGTAGCTTGCCGCCCCAGGACCCCACTTGGCTTGAGCCACATATATACTCCTTTCCCAACAATGAACCCCCACTTGCATTGAGCTGCATGCACACCCCTCTCCAAACAAAGCAATTAATCACTCCAACCCATAGCTCCCTAGCAACCAATGCTTAGTAATTCCTTTTGTGGCCTAACACATCCTGAAGCATATCCTGGAACTAGTAGGAGTATTACGCCAATCCAGTCTGGACTGGTTTTGGGTGCATGCACAATAAGGTAAACTATATTCTCTGAGTAAATATAAGGGGAAATCCCCTATTTTCCATTTTATACATATGATTAAAACCTGATGCATTATGGAAAAGGACATGCACAGTGAACAAAAGCTTACATAACCCAAGCCTATCAACTAAAACTATTGACACTCTATCCAGAGCAACCAGCTCCTCCTCCTAGGCCCACAAAAGGAAGCCCACCTCTCACTTTCTCAACACCCATACCCCTCCCAGAGTAAAATGATTACAGTCTTAAATTAAAAAAAAAAAAAAAGACTAGAGCACAAAAGAGCAGTCTGCTTCCACCAAGGACACCTCATAAGGACTAAGGGATCCATGATTCTGAACTTCCTTCTGAGCAAGTCAGATGTCCTCATCCCATATCTTAACATTCCATTAAATGTACTAATTCCCATGGGAGGCATGGCAAGACTTGACTTCAGCAAAGTTTTATTTCCTCCTCAGCAAGACTGATTCTGTGACTATAAGACGTGAGACTATTTTTGAAGCTCTCTAGTTTAAAAGCTCTCTGATTTTCTAGCTCTAAACTTAAGAACTTAAACACTTAAGCTTGCCAATTTCTTTCTGTAAGTGTTCCAAGGTATCCAGAAGGATCCACCCAGGGCACTGTCCTTTATGGACATCATTACTGACACAATGGTCAAGTGTGGCAGAGACTTATTCCCCATGGGTACTTGTTTCTGTAACCACTTCACAACCACTTCACATACCATGTGTGACATCATTTAGAGACTGAATTTGATAAAGTGGGTTTCAACACTAAACAAAGTGTACTGCACACACACACATACATACACACACACATACACAGAACTTTCCTATTTCCTAGGTTTTTACATTTTAGAAGTATAGATGAAAGATTATAAATCTGTGATAATAAAACTGTATCAAGAAAGGAGAGGAAATGTTAAATATGTGAACTAACAACTACATTCTATTTTATGTATAATCATTAAAATTGAATAGAAGTTCTTAAAGTCAAAAGGCAATGAAATGTTAATATAAGTATTTATACGGCAATCATTAAAAGAATAAAATACAGAAATGCCAGGCGTGGTGGTGCACACCTTTAATCCCAGGACTCAGGAGGCCGAGGCAGGCAGATCTCTGTGAGTTCAAGGCCAGCCTGGTCTACATAGTGAATTCCAGGACAGCTGGGGCTACAGAGAGACCCTGTCTCAAAAAAAAAAAGGGAAAAAAAAGAAATGGTTAAAAGTGGCTGCCTCTCTGGGTAAGGGACAGAAGAGAAGGGTGGTTCAGGCCTGATTAGGACCCACTTTGTTTATTTTTAAGCAGTCTACACCTCCCCTACTTCTGCGATCTCAACTTACAAGTGGCAACCTTTAAGACCTCGGGATCCCATTCAACCTTCCATAGTTCTTTCTCTCTGAGTTAAAGAACTACTTCTCTGTCATTTCCTGACTTTTAGATCAGTGGTACCCAACCCAATAGGTACAAACTGACATAGAATCACCTGCAAATGTATTTGAAAACTGTCTTCTTTGCATATTCCCAAAGATGCCAGGGTCCAATGCAAAGGCCTCAGAATTGCTACCTTGCATGCCCCTCTAGCTTGGTAACATCCTTCATAGAATTCAGAAGACAGTGATCTGCCCAAAGAACAGGGATTGCTATGAGCCATGATCAGGACTTTTAAAAAAATCAATACAGCCTAACATACAAATTGGTCTTTGAAGGTGTTTTAACACACTCCCAAACATTGTGATAACTAAAATTCCTGGAATTCATTTCATACTATGATGGCAAAACTGGATTTCCCTAGTTATTTATTAAATTTTGTATTCTTAGTTTTCACATTGCTTTGAACTTTTCATTTTACTTGCCCAGAGTTTTGAGCTTTATTCCATCTTTTATTGGGAAGCAATGAGTGAGCTGAGCAAGGAAGGCTCTGGATATACCTGGATAAAATCAGATTTTCTCTTATAGATAAATGGCTCAAATGGCTACACAAAAGACCATGCCATTTAAGAAGCTGGCTCAATGCCTGACAAGTTCCCTCTGTGTACATGGTGGATATTAGTAAATAATAACTGAAGGCAGACAGGGAGTCTGGTAAGGAGGTCTGACACTGATCTAAGAAGCACATGGGACTTGTCGATAAGAAGGAGGATTTGGGAAGCTTTTTGAGAGCTAGGATCAGTAAGATTTATTGAGAAACTGAACATCATGGTGGTGGAGGGGTCACAGTGACAGCCGTGTTTCTGAACTGAGCACCTTCAGGAATGGGGCTGCTAAGACCGGCTTCGTATCCCCACAGATGCGTCTAACCAGAGAGCACACTGCAGGACATTGTAAACATTATGCTAAGTGAAACAAGCCAGATGCAGAAAGACAAATGCCACATGACTTCACTTGCCTGACCTAGAATAGGCAAATCCACAGGTGAAAAAAAAGGACTGGTGGTTATTTGGAGCTGGATGCGAAGGGAGGAATTATTTAATGGGTACAGTTTCACACAATCCCACCACACTTAAAATGGTTACAACAGTAAATTGGGGTTTTTAGGTATTTATTTTATTTTATTTATTTTTTATGTGTATGAATGTACTGTCTGCATGTAGGTTTGTGTCCCATGTTGTGCAATGCTGCAGAGGTCAGAAAAGAGTGTCAGATTCCCCTGGAACTGGAGTTAAATACGGTTCTCAGCCGGGTGTGGTGGCGCATGTCTTTAATCCTAGCACTTGGAGGCAGAGGCAGGTGGATCTTTGTGAGTTCAAGGCCAGCCTCCTCGTCTACAGAGTGAGTTCCAGGACAGCTGGGGCTATAGGGAGACCCTGTCTTGAAAAGACAAAAAAAAAAAAAAAAAAGACGGTTCTCAGCTGCCATGTGGGTGCTGGGGATCGAACCCGGGTCCTCTGCAAGAGCAGTTGGCGCTCTTAACCACTAGGCTATCTCTCCGGCCCTGAAGGTATATTTATTTTTATTTCATGCTTATGAGTGTTTTGCCTATATGTATTTGAGTGGACCACGTGTGTGCAATGTCCATGGGGATTAGAAGACAGAATTGGATCCCCTGGAACTGGAGTTACAGATAGTTGTTAGCCGCCATATGGGTGCTGGGAACTGAACCTGGGTAATCTACAAGAGCAGCAAGCACTTGTAACCACTGAGCCATCTCTCCAGTCTACAATGATAAGTTTGGTTATGTATATTTCTCCATTATAAAAGTTCTAAAAAATAATAATTTCAAGTTATCATCACCATTTGGGTGATGCATTTTCCCTTTTAAAAAAGTCTAGTCACGGTTGGCTGGAAATGAGGAACTGGCAGTGATCTGTGGAGATTTAAACCCCTATTTAACCCACAGAAGCTGCAAGGCAGGCACCGGAGCAGAAAGATGATTCACAACAATCCCGGGAAAGCGATGTGTCAGCTGCTGTTAGGGCCCATTACATAAAACACTTGTTTTGGCTTGGTTTTGCTCTGATCTTATTTCTGTCCATCTCTGAATAAATCTCATTAGAAACTTCTAATTCTCGATACTCACTGTCAGCAGCTAGCAGGAAGTGAGGAAGGTGGTCAAAATAAGGCAAACCTTTATCCGAGGTCGTAAGCTACACCTAGAAAATTTATACTCCCCCTGAAATGGAAAATTTTTAAATTCACGATGTATCTTCAACAATGACCCCAGTTTGAAATCTGCTATGAACTGCTTCTCAGTGTTGACTGCTTGTTAGTCATTTGTGTCCTAACTGAAAAATGTCAGATCTAGTCCAGCATGGAAACAAGACTTTTCTTTTTTTAATTATTGAAAATATTTTATTTTTATTTTTTGTGTATGAGCATATTGCCTGCATGAATGTAAGTACACCTGTGTCATGAAATGTCCACTGAAATCAGAAGAGGGCATTGGATCCCTTGAACTGGAGTTATGGACAGTCGTTATCTGCCATGTGGGTGCGGGGAATCGAACCTTGGTCCTCTGCAAGAGCAGCTGGTGTTTTTGACCGATGAGCCATTTCTCCAGCTCCAAGTCTTTTCTTAATAAAAGGTATTTGGAGTTGAAGAGATTGCTCAGTGGTTGGGAGCACTGGTTGTTCTTATAGAAGACCTGGGTTCAGAGATCTCTTGAGCCCAGCGGCAGGAAGAGGGGAAGACAGGTAGGAACTGGGTGCCTTGGCGAGCTGATTGCTGATCGTTTGGTCCTGCTGTCTTTGGTTTGATTGGCCTTTGTGGCTGTGAGGTTGGAGTTATCCCCCCAGCTGGGATTAAAGGTGTGGTCTTTGGCTTGATTAAATCTAGTGGCTGTGGGGGCGGAGTTATCCTCCCAGCCGGTATTAAAGGCACTCTTGTGTGACTCTTGAGATTTGAGATCTCTTGAGCCCAGCGGCAGGAAGAGGGGAAGACAGGTAGGAACTGGGTGCCTTGGCGAGCTGATTGCTGATCGTTTGGTCCTGCTGTCTTTGGTTTGATTGGCCTTTGTGGCTGTGAGGTTGGAGTTATCCCCCCAGCTGGGATTAAAGGTGTGGTCTTTGGCTTGATTAGATCTAGTGGCTGTGGGGGCGGAGTTATCCTCCCAGCCGGTATTAAAGGCACGCTTGTGTGACTCTTGAGATTTGAGATCTCTTGAGCCCAGCGGCAGGAAGAGGGGAAGACAGGTAGGAACTGGGTGCCTTGGCGAGCTGATTGCTGATCGTTTGGTCCTGCTGTCTTTGGTTTGATTGGCCTTTGTGGCTGTGAGGTTGGAGTTATCCCCCCAGCTGGGATTAAAGGTGTGGTCTTTGGCTTGATTAGATCTAGTGGCTGTGGGGGCGGAGTTATCCTCCCAGCCGGTATTAAAGGCACGCTTGTGTGACTCTTGAGATTTGAGATCTCTCGTGATGTGTCTTTCTTTACTGCTGCCAAGAACCCATGTGTAGATGTACCACATTTTCTACTATCCCTTCGTCAGTTGAGGGGCATTTAGGTTGGTTCCAGCCTTTTGCTATTGTTAACAGAGCTGAAAATCAACCATTGGCCGTGCATGTATCCTGTCTGGTGGGCGAAGTCTGAAGGGTACATGCCCTATGGAGGTTGGTATGGCTGGGTCGGGGTGGCAAGTTCATTCCAAGTCTTCCAAGGGTTTCTCCACCAATGCTTTCCATAGTGGCTGTACGTAGGTTTACATTCCCACCAGCACGTGGAATGAGTGTTTCCCCTTTCCCACAACCTTTCCAAGCACTTGGTCTCATTTGTTTTTTTGATCATAGCCAGTCTTAACGGAGTAAGATGATATCTTAAAGTGGTTTTGATTTGGCAATTTCCTTATGATTAGTGATGTTGAGCAGTTCTTGACGTGTTTCTCCGGACCATCTCTAATTCCTTACTTGTAAGTCTCTGTTCAGTTCTTTGCTCATCTATTGAGTGCGGGTCGTTTGTTCTTCTTTTTTCTTTGTTTTTTGAGTAGTTATATATTCTGGAATCAATGCTTTGTCAGATGTATCTGCCAGTGAAGGTTTCCTCCC
>VZQC01001279.1:454463-524085 GCA_009823505.1 Rhizomys pruinosus
GGGAGGAAACCTTCACTGGCAGATACATCTGACAAAGCATTGATTCCAGAATATATAACTACTCAAAAAACAAAGAAAAAAGAAGAACAAACGACCCGCACTCAATAGATGAGCAAAGAACTGAACAGAGACTTACAAGTAAGGAATTAGAGATGGTCCGGAGAAACACGTCAAGAACTGCTCAACATCACTAATCATAAGGAAATTGCCAAATCAAAACCACTTTAAGATATCATCTTACTCCGTTAAGACTGGCTATGATCAAAAAAACAAATGAGACCAAGTGCTTGGAAAGGTTGTGGGAAAGGGGAAACACTCATTCCACGTGCTGGTGGGAATGTAAACCTACGTACAGCCACTATGGAAAGCATTGGTGGAGAAACCCTTGGAAGACTTGGAATGAACTTGCCACCCCGACCCAGCCATACCAACCTCCATAGGGCATGTACCCTTCAGACTTCGCCCACCAGACAGGATACATGCACGGCCAATGGTTGATTTTCAGCTCTGTTAACAATAGCAAAAGGCTGGAACCAACCTAAATGCCCCTCAACTGACGAAGGGATAGTAGAAAATGTGGTACATCTACACATGGGTTCTTGGCAGCAGTAAAGAAAGACACATCACGAGCTTTGCAGGAAAATGGCTGGAGCTAGAGGACATCATGCTGAGTGAAGTAACACAGTCCCAGAAAAACAAACGACGAATGGTATCCCTCATCTGTGGATGCTAGTGCCAATTACCCAGTTGTAAGTATTTCTTGTGTAGGGCCCCCTGAGCTTCTGTACAAAGCAGTTGGACATAATGCATTTTGGAAACAACAACAACAACAACAGAAAATACTGCATCAAAGAACTGACTGAAACAGTGAACTTCTGCTCAAAACAGTCAACGTCCCCATGGAAAATATTGAGAAAGACTAAGAGATGGAAAGCATGTTTGGCAGAATGCACGAGCTCTGACGGGGTGGGGGAATGAGCGGGAACACGGGTCTAGATTTGTTAAAAATAAATAAAATAAAAAATAAAAAAAATAAAAAAATAAAATAAAATAAAAAATAAAAAAAAAAAAAAAAAGAAGACCTGGGTTCAAATCTCAGCACCCACATGGCAGCTGGCAACTGTCTGTAACTCCATTTCCAGGGCATCTAACACCCCTTTCTGTCCTCCTCAGGTGTTGCATGACATGGGTACACTTAAACATATGTAGACATACATGAAATAAAAATACATAACATACATGAAATAAAAATAAAAGAAATTTTTTTAAAAAGAGGGGGAGGCAATTTATCTCTTAAAAAATAAATAAAAGGTATTTGAGGATTCTTATACATACTCCAGTGAAATATCAAGCGAGACTGCAGAGAGGAGCACTACGTAATGACAGTCGAATTAAGAGTCCTTTATTAGGCTGGGCGTGGTGACGCACACCTTTAATCCTAACACTTGGGAGGCAGAGGGAGGTGGATCTCTGTGAGTTCAAGGCCAGCCTAGTCTACAGAGTGAATTCCAGGACTGCCAGAGCTACAGGGAGCTGTCTCAAGGAAAATCAGGGCAGGATTTTTAAAGTTTAAAACCACAATTGTATCAGGCCAGGGGCAAAGCCAATAAGCATAGTTACATCAGATCACCATAGTTACACCAGTCCAGGGTTGGGTCAGTTAACAAAGAGGTTTTCAGTTAACAAAGAGTTTTTATAAGGAAAAAACAAATTTTTCAAAAGTGTAGAAATGATGGGTTCTATTAGAGATTCAGGTATAGCTGGGAGGAAGGACCTGCTCTCTGGACATGCTACCTGGCTACCTGTAAGCTTCCCAGCATTGTAGAATCCATGTACTTCCTGAAACTGCCTGCATGAGTTGTTCTGCCTGGCTGGGCAAGAACACAGGGGAAAGCAAAAGTCACTAGAGCAAAATGGAGTTAAGTTTTGCCATTTTGCCAGTATGTGAATCACAATCTCTCTCTCTCTCTCTCTCTCTCTCTCTCTCTCTCTCTCTCTCTCTCTCTCTCTCTCTCTCTCTTTCTCTGTGTGTGTTGGGGCTGGGAGTGGTAAGGGTTGTGCATGCCATGATGCCCATGTTAAGGTCAGACAACTCTTCTATTCTCTCCACTTCTACATTGCTTCCAGGTACCAAACTCAGGTACCTTTACCCACTGAGCTAATCTCAGCAGCCCAAATGTCTTATCTAAATGAACACTTGCTGAGAAATTAAGACAAATTTACCTTGCCCCCCAAATGGGGAAGAGAAGTGTACAATTACATAATAGAAAGTATATATAAATGATGGTACCAAGACAAAATTATCTTAGAGTCCTGAAATTTTAGTAATTGAAAGGAAATTCAAGGTCAAACTGTGACCCATGGATCATCAACAGCAGCATCGGGCTGGAGACCCACCAGGAACGCACACTCTGGGTCCTCTGCAGACCCAGGATTCAGAAACTCTAAGCGTTGGTCCCTAGGACCTGCATGGTGGAAGGAGTGAACCAACACGTGAAAAGCTGTCCTCTTACTACAAGCGTGCAAACACATGCTCAAACACAAGCACACACAACACACACACACACAAAAATAAATAAATAAATAAATAAATAAATAAATAAATAAATAAATGGAAAATAAAAAGAACTTTTCCTGGCGGGCATGGTAGCATATGCCCTTTATCCTAGTACTCAGGAAGATGAGGACAGAAAATTGATGCAAATCTGAGGCTAAGATGGTCTACTGCATAAGGCCAGTCAGAGCTCTGTAGGCTATGCAGTGAGACCTCAATGAGACCCTGACTCAGAACAAAATGAAAGACCCAGCAAGCCTTCCAGGCTATTTGATGCAAGGTTAAATTGAAAACCATTGTTCTCAAGCAATTAGAGGGTTCTAAAAATACCTCCATAGTACCATGAAGATTCTGCTTTCAAGCATAGTTTTAAAAATATTTAAAAATATTTTATGTGCAAAAGTGTATTTCCATCATGTATGTAAGTATACCCATGTCATGCAATGCATGCAGAGGTCAGAAGGCATCAGATCCCCTAGAACTGGAGTTACAAATGGTTGTTAGCTCCCATGTGGGTGCTGGGAATTGAACCCAGGTCTTTGCAAGAGCAGTCAGTGTTCTTAACTGCCAAGTCAGCTACCCAAATTCTCATAGCTAATTTTAATGAGCAATTAGGGAAGAAAATCTTTAAAACAAGTCTCCCCTTTATATTAAGAGATGAGGAGGGGCTGGCGAGATGGCTCTGCAGGAACAGAGCTTCTCATAGACCTGATGACCTGAGTTCTATCCCTGGATCCACAGTGGAAGGAGAGAACCGACTTCTGAAAGCTGTCCTCTGGTCTTCACTCGCATGCCATGGTACGTACATGCTCACGTGCACACAGCATAAACACACTGTCTTAATGATGATGATGATTGGGCTGGAGAGATGGCCTAGTGGTTAAGAACGCCGACTGCTCTTGCAGAGGACCTGGGTTCAATCCCCAGCACCCACATGGTGGCTGAAAACCGTCTTTAACTCCAGTTCCAGGGGAGTCCGACGCCCTCTTCTGACCTCCACGGCATTGCACAACACGGGTGCACAAACCTGCATGCAGACAGTACATTCATACACATAAAAAAATAAATAAATAATTAAAAAAAAATAATGATGATGATTATAATAAATATATAAATTAAAGAATATTTTTAAAAAGAGCAGAGGCTGGCCCATGATAAGATACTACCTAACAAAGAACCCAAATATGATGACTCCATATCGGGTTCTCCTTCCAGCAAGCAATTCTAATTGTCTGACTGAGGAAGGCTAACATGTTCTACTGTAGAGTTAAGTGATGATCACTGTTGAAGATCCCGCTGCTCCTGTATATTCAGTGCCCAGTTTCAGAGACCTGATTTTGCAGTTGCTGTTTCTCTGCGTGTTGCTTATGGTAGACAGAGAGGAGTAGAAAACAGGGTTGAAATCAAGATGATAAAATTATCAGTCACTCCAAAATAAAAGCAGAATTCTCCCACAGATCTCCCAATACCTACACAATAAATGCAAAGTTACCATTTCAAAGGGGAATTGTGGAAAATACTTTGGCCCTTCATAGAAGACCATCACTGTAGCCTTAAATCTATCCAAAGATCACCGAAGGCCATCTGAGAATCACTTTGTTCTACCCTCTCTCTCTTAGCTGTCTTTAAATTATGCCAAATAGAAGCTATTCAGATGTTTAGAGACATCTTTCCAGTTAAAGGTAGCCTAAAACATTGCCTAGTGATTTGTTTTAATGATAAAGACATTATAATAAACGGAGTTTCCGTTGTGACAATTTGAGCACTCCATCTGTCTTCACTGACGATGGAGGACAACTGAACCTTCCTCCTTTGAATGTCATTCACTTGAGGACCAGTGCCCTGTTCACACTTGTGTCTACATCATTTTTTATATAATACTTGTATTGATGTTTTGTGTATTTCATACATCATTTTTCAGTTCAGTTTAGACATATTCCCCTTTCCCTTCCCCCCACCCCACCCCAGTTCATGCATTCCGCCATATATGTCTTGCATCTTTCTCTCGGTCTTTTTAAAGTTTTTCTCTGCAGAAGCTTATTGTCAGGGGTAGAATTTAACTATATCAATCAGTTCTTTGACCCAGTCCTTATGTTGTTGTTGTTCCCTCCCATTTGTATTGCTCCAAAATATGCCTATATAAACATCACATATGTACCAGAATTATGTCCTCTGGGAACAAACTGCATGTTAATTCTGAAATATGTTTAGGAATTCACATTTTTCCCTTTAATTTTATATTACTTTTAAAATGAGAATACATACCTTCCACACATATATGGTAATTATAATGTCTGAAAATAAGTGGTAAGTTAATTCTGGGGCCCATTAAGAGATTCACATTATAACAGCACAGTTGCTTTCAGGTAAAAAGAAATATATTAATGTTCCTCAGCTTGCCTTTCAACTGGGGGATTTGGTGCTAGCATCCACAAATGAGGGAAACCATTCTGTTTTGGGGGGGACTGTGTTACTTCATTTAAAAAACTTGGTTTCAGGGGCTGGAGAGGTAGCCTAGCGGTTAAGAGCGCCGACTGCTCTTGCAGAAGACTGGGGTTCGGTCCCCAGCACACACATGGCGGCTGAGAACCGTCTGTAACTCCAATTCCAGGAGAACTCCAGTTCCAGGGGAATCCGACGCCCTCTTCTGACCTCCGCGGCATTGCACAACACGGGTGCACAAACCTCCATGCAGACAATACATTCACACACATAAATAAAAAAAAATTTTTTTTTAAAAACCTTAGTTTCAGTGGTTTCTTTTTGAGAAGTGTTTTAAAATGCAGACAGCAGGGAGCTGGACATGGTGGTATACACCTACAATTCCAGTATGTGGGAATGGAAGACAAGTCAATTAAGAGCTGGACCTGGGGGTTGAGGGGTGGGGCTGGAGAAATGGCTCAGTGGTTAAGAGCACTTGATGCTCTTGCAGAGGATCTGGTTCCACTCCTAGTACCCACATGGCAGCTCAAAACAGCTTGTAACTCCAGTTCCAGGAGACATCCCAACCTCTTCTGGCATCTTCTGGCACAAGGCACATATATGGTGCACATACGTACATGTGGCACATACACGCAGGCAAAAGGGTGGGGCTTGAAAAGATAGGAATTTATTCATTCTGGACACGTCACCATTTTAGGATTTGTCATTACAAGAACTGGAACCTGACTCTGGTTAAGTGAATATTAGAAAGATGGATGGTGATGGGCTGGAGAGATGGCCTAGTGGTTAAGAGCGCCGACCACTCTTTCAGAGGACCCGGGTTCGATCCCCAGCACCCACATGGCAGCTGAGAACCGTCTGAAACTCCAATTCCAGGAGAACTCCAGCTCCAGGGGAATCCGACACCCACTTCTGACCTCCGAGGCATTGCACGACACGGGTGCACAGACTTGCATGCAGACAGTACATTTGTACACATACATAAATAAATAAAAATTAATAAAAAAAAATTTTTTTAAAGAAAGATGGACGGTGTCACAGGCCTGCAGTCTTAGTAACTGGGGTAGTGCCAGCGAGCCTGAAGCAAGCCTTGAGACCACTGGAACTTCTCCACGCCAGTGTTCTATCTTTGTCCTCAGTGTTACGTCAAACTTCTGGGGATAGTCCACCTGCCCAAATCTCAGTATGTAAGAGCTGGACGCAAGGACTCTACTTGACATACTCACTTTCTGCACAGAGCAGAAGGTGCTTCCCCAAAATGCAGTCACCAAAAGATGGAGGGAAATGCTTTCTTGATCGCTGGCTAGAAGCTACGAAAGGACAAACACCATTCGGTACTTACCTCACATACATCCCAAAGCCCGGCACAGTCTGCCCTCAGTAAAAGTTTGTTCATTTGTATAAAATAAACTCTGGCAAAGCAGAGAATGGGTCTTCCTGGTCACTGGTTTGCAGTGAGTTCCACCCAGCCCTCCACTGAATTTGTGTGTGTAATTAAAGAGTCCTTCATATACGTTTTGACCTTCCCTCCAGTCCTCAACCCTTAGCTCAATTGCCTCAGAACCACGGACTAGCAGAGGAAAAGGGGAACTGAGCGGTAGAGACCTGGCCACCTAGAAAGGGGGAAAATAACTCCCTAGCCATAGAGGCTGACCGAGTTCCCTCCCATCTTCCTCGGGTGCACACAACTTGTTAGCAGCAGAAAAGGGCCGAAGTGGACTTCTCGGTCATGCCCTTTCCCTGACCAGGACTGCCCATGCATTTATCCCAACTCCTCCACTTGCAAATGTAATACGGTCCCTTATTCATGACTATTAAACAATTAAAAGAAAGATGGGTTTATGCTGAACAGTGGAATTCTACTGGGAACAAGAGTCTGAAAGTGCCAGAGTTGTTAATAAAATCCACTTACAGAGCAGAACCCTTTTAAAAGTGCACCTTGGCTCAACTACCCCACTTAGGAATTTACCCTAAGAAATCCCATGTATGTAAAGAAATAAAGAAATTAAAGAGATAGTCATTGTGGTATTATCTGTTACACAGTCAAGGGAAATCATGAATAACTCATGTCTCACAGTGGGGAAGCAGTTAAATCAGACAGCATCCATTTAATTTAATATTCAAAATTGTAACAAGAAATAGCAAATGGTTTGTAAACATATCAATACAGTCACAATACACCAAGTAAAGACACAGATCACAGAAGATGAAATACATCATTTTTGCAAAACAAATTCCTACAGATAGATAGGAAATAAGGGACTAGAACACAAGAAAATATTAACAGTAGCAATGTTTCTGGGTGGCTGGGTTATGAAGTTGTTGCTGTTTATTTTCTTTCACTTTATTTTCTTCATTTACTTTGCTTTCCTAAATTTTCCACAAATCACATTGGTATATTTTAAATTATTATTTTTACTTATGTGCATGTGTGTGATAATATATGCCAAGGGTTTACAGGTACCCACAGAGGCCAGAAGAAGGTGTCAGATTCCCCTAGAGTTGGGATTATCTACTGTTGTGAGCCACCTGACACAGATGCTGGAGACCAAACTCAGTTCTAGAAGAACTGCAAGTGCTCTTAACTGATGAGCCATCTCTCCACCCCCCAGAACAAGTTATTTGTAATTATACTATAGGTACAGGAATGTGGTTGATAACTCTGGCTTAAAAATATTGACTACAAAAAAAAAAAAAATATTGACTACAGCTGGGCATGGTGGCGCACACCTTTAATCCTAGCACTTGGGAGGCAGAGGCAGGCAGATCTTTGTGAGTTCAAGGCCAGCCTGGTCTACAGAGTGTGTTCCAGGACACCTGGGGCTACAGGGAGACCCTGTCTCGAAAAGACCAAAAAGAAAAAATATTGAATACATTTCCCCCAGATGCCTCTTGCTGTTTAGCTCCAAGTACTCCAAAACACTCGTTTTTCTTCTCAGTTCACTATTTATTTATTTATTTATTTATTTATTTATTTATTTATTTATTTATTTTGGTGTTTTTGAGACAGGGTCTCCCTGTAGCCCTAGCTGGCCTGGAACTCTCTATGTAGACTAGGCTGGACTTGAACTCACTGAGATCCACCTGCCTGTCTCCTGAGTGCTGGGATTAAAGGCGTGCGCCACCACACCCGGCTATCACTTCTCACAGTGAATACTTAGCTGCATGGCACCTTTTTTTTTTTCCCCTCTCTCCAGCTTACTTGTAACAAGTTGGTCTGGGCCCATTTGCTCTTAAGCAATTTCACTCTGAAGTCACCACCTTCTAAGTTCTAGTCTCCCAGAGACACCTCTTCCCCTTAAAATAAGCACAAAACTGTGATTTGAGTCACCTCTGTGAAAGAAAAAAATCTTCCAAACTGGACCACTGAGCTTAGAAACCGAACAGGTGGACTCAGTAACAAATGCAGCCACCTCTGTCCCATGATCAACTCTCACTGGGGCAATTAATTCTCTATAGAATGACAATGCACTTTATAAACATTCTTATCCTACTGAAATCTACACTAGAAATGACAAATTGATACTCTCCAATACTAGCTTGTAAGAATCATCCAATGGTAATATACAGTCAAAATACTTGGTCCATGACAAAGAGGCTGCGGAGTGACGAGACATCCCAGCCCACAGAGGGCAGACTCAGATGGGCCTGCTTCTCAGGGAGGTTATTAGTAGGGCCCCTCATGCTCTCAGTATGCACCAGTAGGTGATAAAGAAACATCTTTTCCTTTGCTAGTAGGGCCGGCATATGGAATGCATATTTGCCTAAAGGTAAAAGCTAGAGAGAAATTTCATTTGGCACTAAGAACTTCATCCTCAGTATTCTTATTCCAGATACCAGGGAATCTGAAACACATTAAATAAAAACAAGCTAATTGTGTTTTGTAGGAAAAGGCTTTTGTCAAAACAATGCAAACCCATATGTCATCACTAGGCATCGCTTGTACTTTGTAAGATCTTTAGAGAACTGTTATAAATGACACCAGGCTGTGATTAGTTCACCTTATTTAGACACATTCTAATTTGAAAGCACATTTCTTAGAAACTGAAAAAAAAAGTAATCTTGTCTCTTTTTTATTAAGTACTGAGAGGCAAATTTAGAGACTAGTCATCTATTTAATATTTTATACAACTCAATAAATTAGAATTTGATAAAATGTGTAAACCACAACTTAAAAAAAATCTATGCATTTTGGATGAAATCATATATATTAGATAAATAATATATACATTATATATTTTTTTGTTTTTATTTTTTGAGACAGGGTCTCACTCTGTAGCCCTGGCTGGTCTGGAACTCAGAGCTCTACCTGGCTCTGTCTCCTGAGTATTAGGACTAAAGGTGTGCATCTCCACATCTTACTAAATTATAATTTTATCTTAATGTGTGTGATGCATGTATATGCATGCAGATGTGTCACAGCACACATGTGGACATCAGAGGACAACCTTGCATGTTAGCTTCCACCATATCTGAGACAGGGTCTCTTTGGTCCTGCTTACGCTAGCTATTCCGTGAACTTCTGGGCATTCTCTCGCCTCTGCCTCCCATCTCACTGTAGGGATGCTGGATTAGAGACATGCACTCTGTGTATGGCTTCATGAGGGTTCTGAGGACCCAGTCGGGTTCTCACATGTGCACAGCCATCTCCCAGTCCCACAGGTTACCAGTTAAAAGCATTTTTAGTAATGGCCATGATCCTCTACAGATAGAAAGGGCAAACACTCCTAAAATACCCAGGAATGCTTGAGTTATTGATGGTCCTTACCAAAGGAGAATCACATAGCTCTGCAAGGAAAACCACTTTTACTTTCTAACATGGATTTAAATCTTAAATGATTAATTAGAAAAAACTCAGTTTGTCCATTCACCATCTTGGAGCCTGTGCAGGCCTCCCAGGAGCAAAACTGAAAGGCAGAAACGTCCAGAAGGCTGCAGTGCATGGCCATGTCTGCTGCGGTGCATCTGATCTCCAGCGCTAACGCAGCACACAGCTCTCCCTAAAACTGAAGGTGCTGATGCCCTAGATGAAACTGGATTCTCTTTGGCAAGAGCTGTGTGCACATATACAAAACAAAGAATAATCAGCAGGTCCTGACAGCAAATATCAAAACCAGAGTGATCTAGGAAAGGTGATTATGCCTACTAAGGCCACTAGACATAATCTTTCTGATGTTGTAACCTCAAGAATTTAAACTAATGGAAAGTAGATTAAGGTGGATTTGTGTTCCGAGGCTTGTGAGATGGTTCAGCAGGTAAAAGCACGTGCTGTACAACCCTGCCAGCCTGAGTTGGATCCCCAGATCCCCCAGAGAGAACCAACTCCCAAGAGTTGTCCTCTGGCCAGTACATATGCACTGTGGCATGTGTGTGCCTACACACTCACACACATTTCTTTTTTTTTTTGAGACAGGGTCTCCCTTTAGTCCCAGCTGGCCTGGAGCTCACTATGTAGACCAGGCTGGCCTTGATATGTAGACCATCTGCCTGCCTCTGCCTCCCATGTGCTGGGATTAAAGGTGTGTGACACCAAGCTGGACCTAACAGTTTTTTTTTTTATGTGTATGAGTGTATCACCTGCATGTATGTAAATGTGCCCATGTCATACAATACCGAAGGAGGCCAGAAGAGGGTGTTGGATCCCCCTGGAACTGGAGTTATGGACAGGTTTTTTGTTTATTTGTTTTATTTTATTTTTTTAGCCACCTATGTGGGTACTGAGAATCAAACTGAGGTCCTCTGCAAGAGTAACCAGTGCTCTTAAACCACCCAGCCATTTCTCCAGCTATAACAATTTTTAATTCAATGTATTGCTTCTAAAAATGCAAACTATCTCAGAATTATGATCTTCTATCTATATCACACACACACACACACACACACACACACACACACACACAAACTGAACTGACTTAATGAATGTTCCTAAATTTAACATCACATAAGGTGCTTGAAATTTTATCAGAAAAACATTTGATAATTGCAATTGGCTACATAAATGAAGAACTTTTTTTCCATTCATTCAACAAATATTGGGCACCTTTAAGCACCAGGCATTGAAGATGCAGGGTAAAAAGGATCTTTTGCTGTGGCGGAGTTTATGTTCTAGGAAATGAGTAAAATTAAAGATTGTTTATGACAAAATGATGAATTGTGGGAAAGGAAGTATGGTGGTTTGAATGAGAATGTCCCCTGTAGGCTTCAAGTATTCAGACATTCTATCCCCAGTTGGTGGTGCTGTTTTGGGAGATCTTAGAAGTTGTGGCCAATACTGGAGGAAGTACGTCATTGGCAGTGGGCTTAGTGAGTTCAACAAGCCTTGCCAGTCTGCAGATGCTCTCTCTGTCTCTCTGCTTCCTGTGCTCATTGGAAAATGTGAACCTCAGCTTTCTGCTCCAGCTCCTGCCACCACGCCTCCCACCACAATGGACTTAATTCCCTGCAACCATCAATCGTAAGTTCGAAAAAACTCTTCCTTTTATAAGTTCCCTTGGTCATGGTGGTTTTATCACAGCAATAGAAAAGTGATTAATACAGGAAGTAAATTATATTTTATAAGAGCATACAGTGGGAAGCCAGTACAACCCAAGGGAGTTGCAGAGACATTCCTAAGGAAGCAGTATTTGAGAATCACGAGCTTATGGTAAATGCTGAAGAAGAGAGCAAGATCAATTCAGCCAGAGTCATGTCCACCATAAAGTAGGAAGGACTAGGTGGGTTGGAAGAACTGGAGGTATGGAATGAGGGGAGCCTCCCTCCCTAGAAAAGAGGAGTGAGAAAGATGAGGTTGGAAACTGAAGAGCAGGATCCTGCTGAGTGCTGATTGGCACTTCACAACCACTTAAGGATCTCGAGAAGGGAGCGGCACGGCCAGATGGCCATTCTAACTCCTGGGTGGACAGGATGGACTAGGGAAGATGCAGTAGGCCACTTTCAAGCCTGTGGTGGTGAAAGACAGAAATAAGTGAGAGAAGTCAAGAGAACATCAAGGAGGCAAAATCCCAGGATTGATAACAGAGTACGAGGCTCCTCCAAGACCCCAAGTAGACCAGCTGGATGTGTAGTTCTTGGGAGAAGTTAAGTTAAAAACTTCAAGTGATTCCTAGACAGTGACTGAAGCCATGAGAAGGAAAGGAGGGGCCCAGGAAGAATCATGAAACACAACCATAATAAGATGTGCTGGGGGCTGATGGGTGAGAAGAATGGAGAGCTGTTGCTGAATCAGTACAGACTACCAGCTGGAGATAAGGAACAAGTCCTAGAGACAGGGTGGTGGCTGCACAGTGATATGAATTAATGCCACTAAACTGTTCATCTAAAGGGATAAATTTTGTTACTTATATCTTACCATAATAAAAAATAAAGAATACTTGTGTTACTGGTATCTTTTAGCATAAGAATGCATTGTGTTTACTAATGAAAATCAAGAACGAAAATGAAAGTAAGGGAAATGGATCTGGAGGGAGAAGACCTTACAAAGGTAACTAAAATGATAGCCAAAGATGGAGGGAGAAAACCGTCTCAATGCCATAAAAGCTAAGACAGCATTTCAGTGGACAGTGTTCAACCAGTGAGAATGCTGTAGACTTACATTTGATGAGGTCAGAAAAAAGAACCCACTGGTTTCAGGGAAACGGGCATCAAAGGAGGTCATGGGGAAGGCTGCTGCTAATGAAGACTGACAGTGACAGGAAAGTGGGCAGGAAAAGAGTCCAGAGGGCAGACTAACAGTAGTCTGACTGTTGTGGGAAGGAGACAGGACGGTGACTAAAATAACAGATGCTTCTTAAAAAAGAAGTATGCAAGCAGGGCGTGGTGGTGCACGCCTTTAATCCTAGCACTTGGGAGGCAGAGGTGGGCGGATCTTTGTGAGTTCAAGGGCAGCCTGGTCTACAGAGTGAATTCCAGGACAGCTAGGGCTACAGGGGGACCCTGACTCGAAAAGACCAATAATAATAATAATTATGCTGAATGCTGTGGCAATAGCTCAGTCAGTAAAATGCTTGTCACGCAGGCCTAGGGCCCTGACTTTGATCTCCAGAACCCATGTGAAAAGCTGGGGTGTGATGGTGCATGCTTGTAATCTCAGCACTGGGAGGCAGACAGGTGGATCCCAAGGGCTCTTTGCCCAGCCAGCCTAGTCACATAAGTGAGTTCCAGGTTCAGTGAGAGACCTGTCTCAAAAAAAACAGGATGAACAGCTCCTGAGGCACATCCCCTGGCCTTTGGTTTACATACATACACACACAACAGTTATGTGTGCTGAAGTATCAAACATAATCAGGAAATAATCATGTCAAGGGAAATATTTCATATTAATCATCTCAACAACCCCAGAATTTCAGATTAAAAGGGTTGTGTTTTTGTTCATACTGTTCATGGTACACAAATAAAGACAATTATAAATTATTTTCTTCATTTCAGAGGTTGTAAAACTTAGCCATGGAAAAAATGTCTCCAAGAAAATTTAAAAGGAATCAAAGCTCATCAAGTAGATAGTCTCATGATTTTTACAGTAAAAAAGTACAATGTACTGTTAAAAAAAAAGAATTCCTATAATAGCTACATGTTCAAAACAGTCTAAAGTTTTAAGGCTAGTACTACACATGTCAATTTTGGGCACATGTGTGATATGTTTTATATCCAGTTACATCCTCAAGATGCCAAAGTCAGTCTTCTGGATGGGGGCGTTGAGGGCTGCACTGATGCTGAGACCCAGGACCAGTCTGGTGTCCACAGGATCAATAATCCCGTCATCCCACAGCCTGTGAAAAGAATGAAAAAAAAAAAAATGGTTACTCCGAATTTACCATGAAACTACCATCTATCCACACCATGCTTGGTACCAGGAGGATTTCTTCACACAGTACAAAGAGCTACTGACTAGTTCCTGTGTCCTGGAGAGTTGAAGAAAAGAAGAGAAGAATATCACGGCTCTCACACCAGTCTACCAGACTGTCACATGGAGCTTCAGGCTTCAGGAACTTTTTACATGAAATCTCAAAGTGATCCTGGTTTACTTATTTCACAAAAACCTTGACAGTCCCTTTTTTTGCTCACAAAAAAATGTGCTGATTAAATTAACATGCTTCGGGGCTGGAGAGATAGCCTAGCGGTTAAGAGCACCGACGCTCTTGCAGAGGACCCGGGTTCGATCCCCAGCACCCACATGGCGGCTAAGAACCGTCTGTAACTCCAATTCCAGGAGAACTCCAGTTCCAGGGGAATCCGAGACCCTCTTCTGACCTCCGCGGCATTGCACGACACGGGTTGCCCCGACCTGCAGCAGACAGTACATTCCTCACATTACAAAAAAAAAAAAAAAAAAAAAGTAAATTAACATGCTTCTATTATTAATGAAGAGAGTCATATAAACCAAAGTAATAATCTCGACCAGTGACTTTACTGAGTATTATTCAAAATGAGTGACAGATACATTTTCTTGGTTTTCTTGTTTGCTTGCTTGCTTGTTGCTTGCTTGCTTTTGGTTTTTATGAGATAGGTCTCAATTCTGTAGCTCAAGCTGGCCTCAAACTTATGATGATCCTGCTGCCTCAGCCTCCCAAATGCTGGGATTAGAGGCATGAATCACTTTAGCCAAATGAGAAATTCCAGTTTTTAAGAGCTATTAGTAAAAAAAAAAAAAAAAGAGCTATTAGTAAGTAGTGTACACAAACTGCCTCTAGCATCTAGGTACCCAGCAAGTTTTAAAACATTTTCTCATCAGCAAATCTTTGCTCATAAAACGTTCATCATAAAGCCCTGTGGTAGTTTGAATAAGAATGTCCCCAATGGGCTCCAAGCATTTGGACATTTTGTCCTCACCTGGTGGCGCTGTTTTGGGAGATCTTAGAAGGTGTGGCCATGCTGGAGGAAGCATGTCACCGGGGGTGGCCTAGAGAGCTCAAGCACATCTCCAGTCACTCTCTGCTTCCCATGCCTGCTTAGCTTCTGCTCCTGCTCCAGCCACTTCTGCCATGATGGACTCTTGACCCTTCGGAACCATGAGCTAAACCAACTCTTCCTTTTATAAGTTCCCTTGGTCACGGTGTTTTATGTCAGCAACAGAAAAGTAATACAGGACTCTAAAGTTATCAATGGTCAATAAACATGCTTGGACTCTGAACAGGTGGAATGATTATCCAGCTGGAGCCTGTGGTAGTAGAATCCCTGTGTACCATGAGGGAGGGGCTGGTTAATGATAGCCATTAAAGACTATCAAGGGTCGGTGTCATGGTGCACGCCTTTAATCCTAGCACTCGGGAGGCAGAGGCAGGCGGATCTTTGTGAGTTCAAGGCCAGCCTGGTCTACAGAGTGAGTTCTAGGACAGCCAGGGATACAGGAAGACCCTGTCTCGAAAAGAAAAAAAAAAAAAAAAAAAAAAAAAAAAAGACTACCAAGGAAGAGGTTCAACCAATACCTGGGAAAGTCTGGTGCGACATTGAGCAGATGCGCATTATATGACAAAAAGGAGAAAGGAAACATGGAAGGGTCAGGGCTGGGGCTCAGCAGTGAAGCACTTGCCTTGCCTGTGTGTGGCTTGAGTTTGATTTTCAGAACTGCAAAAGGAAAAAACAACACAGGAAACAAAACAAAGGTTCCAGTAACAAAAGATTCTCCAATTCATCTTGGAAACTTCTGTTAAAAAAAAAAAAAAAGATTCTCCAAAAAGCTATTTGCTGCCTTGTTCCTGTCTAAGAAACCAGGGAGTTACTGTTATGCTAGGATTTGCCAAGCCTAAGAACAGCACCCAAACCAGAGTGAAAATGTCTTCATCTCTAAGAGAAGACTGCAGTCTCCAAGCCTACAACTGTTTCAACAGTAGGGTTAAACACCTACGCACTAATACAGAAATCTTCTTGTCTTTCAACATTTGTTTCCAAAGATATGTCTATCTGGGCATGTGCACTAATGCAGAATGTATCCATGGACAAATATTAATGTTGCTATGAAAGTAATAAAGGATGCAGTCTTCCCAAGATGATTCGTCTTAGCCAGGCATAAAAAGCAAGTTCATGGGGGCTGGAGAGATGGTCCTCTTCCAGAGAACTCAGGTTTAATTCACAGCACCCACATGGCAGCTAACAACTATCTGTAACACCAGTTCCAGACCTCCACAGACACTGCACAACATGGGTGCACTTACACACATGCAGGTAATATACTCATATACATAAAGTAAAAATAACAAAAATAATAAAAATTTAAAAATAGAAAAACAAAGGGGTGTGTTGGTGCATGCCTTTAATGCTAGCATTCGGGAGGCAGAGGCAGGCAGATCTCTGAATTCAAGGCCAGCCGGTCTACATAGTGAGCTCCAGGTCAGCTGGGACTAAAGGGAAACCCTGTCTCCAAAAGACGAGACAGAGAGAGAGAGAGAGAGAGAGAGAGAGAGAGAGAGAGAAAGAGAGAGAAAGAAACAGGTTCATGGCTCATAAGATTCTCTATTTTCTAAAGCAGAACATTTGAACTATATCCCTGAACACTTCAGTCAAAACCTCATATGAAAACCTTAAATTCTACTGCTTCTCTGCCTCTACTGACTATTATTACAAAAGAAGTCTGTTTGTATGATGAAAACATGAAGTACACATCTTCATTGTTCAAAATCCAAAACACTTTCAATCATAAAATATTTGCCGGCGTAGCGTGTCCCACACCTTTAACTCCCACCCAGTCAACCTTGGCGAGGTCTCAGAGGCAGGTCTACATAGTGAGTTCCAGGCCACCTCCCTGGGATACAGGGAGACCCTGTCTCAAAACCCCCCCAAAAAAGACAAAGATTATAAAGTATCCTGTTGTTAATTAAATGAACCAATGACCCACCACAATGTAATATACCTATTGATATGTCTGTTTTAAAAAAAAACACAAATCTAGGTGCTGGAGAGATGGCTTCATGCAACTTAGTAGAGCTACCAATTGCTCTTGCAGAGACCACAGGTTCGATTCCCAGGAACCCACATGTTGACTAAAAAGACCATCTTTAAAGGGGCCGTAACACACGCCTTTAATCCCAGGCACCTTGGGATGGACAAGGGCAGTAGGAACCTTCGCTGAGTTCAAGGCCAGCCTGGTCTAGAGTGAGTTTCAGCAGTGAGCGCAGCGGGCTATATGGAGACCCTGTCTCAAAAAAAAAAAAAATTATAGCGAGTTGACCGACGGGCTTCTGTGGTCCCATGCCTTATTCAATTACGCACTGGCGAAGCACAGAGGTGCGGAGACCGCTCTCGGTGAGTCTCAAGGCCAGCCTTGGTGTATACGAGTAAGTTTCCAGGCCGCAAAAAAAAAAAAAAAAAAAAAAAAACCAACCACAATTAGTACGGGGACTAGCTTTTAAATTTTTCAGATGTAAGGCTGGAGAGATGGCTCAGCAGTTAAGAGCACTGACTGCTCTTGCAAAGGACCCATGTTCAGTTCCCAGCTCCAACATGGTAGCTAACAACTATCCGCCACTCCAGTTCCAGGGGATCTGACGCCACATAAAGCACATTTATGTGCACCAGTGTCATGCAATTTTACTCATACATGTAAAATAAAAATAATAGATAAAATATTTTAAAAATAATAAAATATTTTTTCAAAGCCAATTTTTTATTGAAGCTTTGGGCATTTCATACAAAATTTCCAATCAGATCTAGACCCATGACCCCCTCCCTGGCCCCCTACCCCACCAGAGCTCATGCATTCCACCAAACATGTTTTTCATCTTTTTCTCAGTAATAATAAAAAAATTTTTTTAATCTCAAATGTGCTTGGAATGTAGCTCAGTTGGTAGCAAGCTAGAGACCAAGGGTTCAAGCCCCACCACTGCATGAACTGGGGTGGTGATAAAGAGGCCTGTAATCCCAGCTCTCCAGAGACGGAAGCGGGGAGCCCAGAAGTTCAAAGTCATCCTTAGACTCAGACAGCTTCAGGAAAAGCTGGATTACAATGAGACCCTGCCACCAAACAACAAAAATCTCAAATGCTTTTACTTGAACTCAAATTAATGGTGCTGGGTATCAGTAGGTGTGCGACTGCACCCTAGCAACTGCATCCTAGCACCTGTACCCTCACGCCTGCACCCTGGTGACTGCACCCTAGCACCTGCACCCTCGATACTGCACCCTCGCACTTGCACCCTCTCGACTGCACCCTAGCACCTGCACCCTAGCAACTACACCCTCCCGCCTGCACCCTAGCACCTGCACCCTCACGACTGCACCCTCGTAACTGCACCCTAGTGTCAAGACCACTGCTGGCCACTGCTAACATGGATTGTAACTTTTTAATTTCTTCCTCTTCTCTCATTTGTCTTCGTCAGTAAAGGACATAATTCAAAGCATAACCCAATTTTAGAAGACACAAGTGTTTGTTTTTTGTATATCTGCCCAAGGGATGAAAGAAAGACATGAGGCTCTGTCCTCAAAATGTCCAATGTTATAGTTATTGGAGAAAAGGTCTGAAAGCACACCAGCAGGTCTCCAGCTGGGACAGGCCAGGAGAATTTATCACCTCATTATGTGGCACAGAAAACAAACTGCTGCAATGGTGTGTGAGGTAATTACTTAGCTCTGACACATGGACCCTGACTGTGACTAATCATCTTCCATTAAAAAGTGCCAATATGTTCTCAACCAATCTTCTGCTTAAAAAGGGTAAGCAAGCAATCAGGGCAGTCTGACAGGACTCTGTGTGTTTAACCAGAGGTTATCTCTTGATTCCTATGAAAGTCAACCACCTAGCTGCACATTTCTGTGAAGCTGCTGCCCGTATGCAAAGAGCCCCTCAGGGCGTGAGAGAAGCTCACCTAGCACTGGAGTAGTAAGGGTTTCCTTCCTCTTCGAACCTCTTGATGATGGGTTCTTTCAAAGCTGCCTCTTCAGCACCAGAGAACTGAAAGAATCGAGATGGTAGAGCAGCTTCACTGCAACAACTGAATCCACCTTGGTAACTCTAAAGACATACTGTATGAACAATTATGGTAAGCCTAATATTTGCACAGATATATGGATTACAAATGATGCTTTAAGATACGTGCCCTCACCTGGGACACAGGTGAAATGTCATCAGAAACAACATCCTGAGGCCTTAAAATGCAAGGCAAAACCCAACTCTATCATACATCACTGTTATTCCAGGGTACAATAATGGATGTGAGTTACAGTATAGAACAAAAAAGCCACACTGCATTTAACAGTCTCTGGTTAGAAAGTGTAAGATTTTGGACTGTGCTGAGTTTGTTAAAAAAAAAAAAAAAAAAAAAGAGCCAGGCGTGGTGGCGCATGCCTTTAATCCTAGCACTTGGGAGGCAGAGGCAGGCGGATCTTTGTGAGTTCAAGGCCAGCCTGGTCTACAGAGTGAGTTCCAGGACAGCTGGGACTACAGAGAGACCCTGTCTCAAAAAGATACATGTGTATTCCAGAGCATGGAATGTAGAGTAGTTGCCAGCATTTTTATCCAATTTCTAGCACCAAAATAAATAAATAAGTAAATTAACTGTACTAGAACAAATGACTCATTCCAAGTAAATCTTACTTTCTCTTATGTACATGCTTTAATGTTTCAGTCAAGAATGAGGACAGAGAACCAGTGACACACTACACTTAAACATATAAAAGGGATGATTCAAATATGTATGAAGCAAATCAAAGAACTATTACTTAACAAGGGATTACTTGAGCTTCACAAAGTTCAAACACACCTTCAAAAATACCAGGTAGACGTCCATATCCCGCCCCACCAACTCCACCACCAACCTGCCCTTGGCCCTCCTCCACCTAGATTCACACAAAGCAAAGCTACCATTTTGCTTTGTTATTCGCTGGTACCAGAGCAAATCTAAAAACCTCAGTTTAAGCCTGCAGAGTTCCTGCTGCCTGGTAAAAGACAATGAGTTGATCTAGGGAGATAGCTCTGTGCATAAAAGTGCTTGCTGTCCAACTGTGAAGACTTGAATTCAAATCCCTTGAACCCACATAAAGCTGGACATAGCAGCAGTGCCTATAATCCAAGCACCTCTATGGGGAGACAGAACATGGAGACAAAAGAATCCCTGGAACCCTACAGACCAGCAAGCCCAGCATACACAGCAGAACTAGATGCCCTGTCTTGAACAATGTGAAAAGTGAAGTCCCACACCAGAGGCTGTCCTCTGACCTCCACGTGGCACCCACATTCACACACATGAATGTGTGCATGCACACAGAGACAATAAAGGAGGAGAGACATGAGTGGCTGGCTGCATTCAGGGTGACAGAAAGCATCTCTGTGGCTTTGTATCATCCCAGAGCCACAGGCCCCAGATCATCCCTGCTGAGAGAGCAAAGCCCATGTCACTAGGCTGCCTCCAATTATCTCTCCTATGATGAGACAATGGTGCACCTGAGCCACTTCAGGAACACACACCCAGCATTTTAGGACCTGGTGCTTACACAAAACTGGCAAACACCTTTAATCCTAGCACTCGGGAGGCAGAGGCAGGCGGATCTCTGTGAGTTCAAGGCCAGCCTGGTCTACAGAGTGAGCTCCAGGCCAGCTGGGACTTAAAGGGAGACCCTATCTCAAAACTATAAAAAAGAAAAAAAAAAAGAATTATGGCTAATAAAAATTCATACAAAATTTCTGAAGACTCTCTATCAGATGCAAAGAACCCGTTTTAGGAGCAGCCACAGGCTACGTTGCCTTTGTTTCCAGGGCCCTTTCTTTCCATTTTCCTTACTTTATTTTCACAGAATACTAATGCTATTCAATTCTCAACAGATGACTGAAACCCTCCCACTCAAAGGACCCGTAACAACAATTTAAAAGTAAAATGAAGAAAACAAAATTTTGCTGCTTTGGGCCGAAGAAATAAATCGGATTTCTTTAAATCTCACTAACTGAAAATGAGTAAGAATCCAACATGTCTGTGTCTCAGACATATAAAGGAATTTCTGAGGCTTTAGGTATAGCTCAGTGGCAGAGTGCTTGACTGGCATGGAGAAGAAGGAAGGGAAGAGGAAGGAAAGAGAGGGACAGGAGGGGAGGGAGAAGAGTTTCTGAAGCATATGTAGTTAACCCAAGACATCTCAACCGAAATGGCTCTAAGAAAGACAGATCTTACAATGTGTGATAAGCTCAAGCTGTTGAACTGGCTTTTGGGTCGACATCCCTGACAGCCTCCTGGGGCACATGAGGAAGCCTGGGCTCCAGGGGTTTGCTGTCGATGGCCAAACCCATATGGAGAAAAAAGTCACTTACCTGTTTCCCCTCCCGTGCTTTTTGGTCCCTCGTTACTATGGCTAACACAGTGGCTGCCTGTTCACCTCCCATCACTGAGATGCGAGCATTGGGCCACATGTAGAGAAATCTCGGGCTAAGAGACAAGAACAGAACGGTCAAGTTAATTCAATACAACTGTGCATGGTGGCAAAGGCCTACAACCCCAGCACCACTTCACACAAGGGTATAAATATTCAACTGTGGTGAATGTTATTTAACATCCCAAACCAGAAATCAATGGGTAATTTATTTCAGTTTTTCTTTGTTTTTTTCTGGTGTAGCCCAAGCTGGCCTCAAATTTGCTATGTAGCAAAAGCTGCCCTTGAACTCCTGATTCTCCTGCATCTACCTGTTGGGTGCTGGGATTGCAGGCAATGGCTTTACACTGACCATTTGTAATTATAACTGAAACACATTTCTTTCTTCCAGAGAAAGTTGTAGCAGACACCCACCAATACACTCTGCCCACACCCCGTACCAGACGCCCACCTGTACGCTCGGCCACACATCCCGTAGTTTCCAGCCCCATATGACCCCCCAATGATGACAGTTATCTTGGGCACTTTGGCACAGGCTACAGCAGACACCATCTTGGCTCCATCCTTGGCAATCCCTTCAGCTTCATAGTCTCTACCAACCATGAATCCTAGGGGAGAGAACAGAAACACAGCTGTGGGCAATGGGATTAACAAGCAGAAGTCAATTCTACCAGGGTCCCATCAAGTCCTGTCAGGTCCTGGCTTGGACTAACTTTACTACAAAGCCTTTCACTCAAACAAAATATTCACAAAGGAAATATATACAAGAGTGTGCTTTAAAAGGTAAAATAAGAGACTTAGTGGTTAAGAGCACTGGCTGCTCTTGCAGAGGACCTGGGTTTAGTTCCCAGCACCCACATGGCAGCTAACAACCATCTGTAACTCCAGCTTTAGGGGATCTGATGCCCACTTCTGCCTGTGGGGCATTGCACATATGTGGTACATTTACATACATGCAGGCAAAACACTCATACACATAAAATAAAGGATAAAAAAAAATTTGCCTGGCATGGTGGTGCACACCTTTAATCCCAGCACTCAGGAGGCAGAGGCAGGTGGATCTCTGTGAATTCAAGGCCAACCTGGTCTACAGAGTGAGTTCCATGCTAGCTAAAAGGACTAAAAGGGGGATCCTGTCTCAAAAATACAAATAAATAAATAAATAAATAAATAAATAAATAAATAAATAAATAAATAAATGTAAAATAAAGTTTTCTCTCCTCACTGTTTAGATTTCCTTAAAACTGTTCATTTGGATGCACACAGAGATCTTTAAGCAACAAAAAGAAAGCCTCTGTCTTCCAGAGGCTTGACAATGAAAGATTGTGACATGGCTAGCTTAGGGAAAGTACTATGGCAGGCCAGTCAGGGAGGGTTCCTGTATCCACTGACCTGGTTAAAGTAGACTGTTCCTTCTGCAGCACTGCTTAAAATTTTGATGAAATTTAGATGAATGTTTCATGGGGATGCTGATTTCCTGCCAGAGACTCAATAGCAAGGTTTAGGGCTGGAGAGATGGCCTAGCGGTTAAGAGCGCCGACTGCTCTTGCAGAGGACCCGGGTTCGATCCCCAGCACCCACATGGCGGCCAAGAACCATCTGAAACTCCACATCCAAGAGAACTCCAGTTCCAGGGGAATCCGACACCCTCTTCTGACCTCTGCGGCATTGCACGACATGGGTGCACAGACTTGCATGCAGACAGTACATTCATACACATACAGAAATAAATAAAATTAATTAAAAAAAAATTTAAAAAAAAAATTTAAACTGGTTCCATGTAAGCTCAAGCCAGATAAAATCCCAGCAGAGATGTGGCAACGTGGATAAGAAACCCCAACCCTACTGAGGAACTACTGGCAATCGACAGCTACTGGGAGGGGGGAGATTCAGTGTCATTTAAGGATGATACTCTTGGTAGGTTGCCAGGCCCTAGTGGATGAATCCACACAGAAGGGAATTTGGTTGGGGGGGTTACCAAGGGAGTTTCAGACACAGGAGGGAATCTAAATATGATCTAAACCTATTGTATAAAGTTTGCAAAAATTAAATTAAAATAATTAAAAAAAAAATAGCCGGGCATGGTGGCGCACGCCTTTAATCCTAGCACTCGGGAGGCAGAGGCAGGTGGATCTTTGTGAGTTCAAGTCCAGCCTGGTCTACAGAGTGAGTTCCAGGACAGCTGGGGCTANCTGGACACGTCTGCTTTTCACTTTCTAGTTACAAGTTTTCTGTTTTCCTTATTCCCCAGATTATAGTTACTTAATTGTAATACGTTTTTTCTAATCCAGACAGAGAGCTCCCTTTAAAAGAATTCACATTGGGAGATAATTTAAAAATACATATATGGGGGGCTGGAGAGATGGCCTAGCGTTTAAGAGTGCTGACTGCTCTTGCAGAGGACTGGGGTTCAATCCCCAGCACCCACATGGCGGCTGAGAACCGTCTGTAACTCCAATTCCAGGAGAACTCCAGTTCCAGGGGAATCCAACACTCTCTTCTGACCTCCGTAGCATTGCACAACACGGGTGCACACACTTGCATGCAGACAGTACACTCATACACATAAATAAATAAATTAAAAAAAAGTCTTTTAGAGAATTTATTTATTTATTTATTTATTTATTTATTTATTTTTGGTCTTTTCGAGACAGGGTCTCCCTGTAGTCGCAGCTGTCCTGGAACTCACTCTGTAGACCAGGCTGGCCTTGAACTCACAAAGATCTGCCTGCCTCTGCCTCCCAAGTGCTAGGATTAAAGGTGTGCACCCCTACACCCAGCTTGAGTTATTTTCATTTTTTAAAAGGTGCTTTAAAATGGGGTATGTATTTACTTTATGTGTATGAGTGTACTGGCTGCGTGCTAAGTGCCCCTGTATTGTGCAATGCCTGTGGAGGACAGAAGAGGGTGTCAGATCCCCTGAAACTGGAGACACAGACAGTTGTTAGCTACCATGTAGGTGCTGGGATTTAAACCTACGTCTTCTGCAAGAGCAGTCTTAACCCCTGAGCCTTCTCTCCAGCCTCGGGTTGTTTTCTATAATCACAGCATCCTTCTACTTAGAGTCCCGGCTTTGTGGAAAGTGCTCTGCAGCTGAACAGGGGATTCTCTTCTTCATTTGCCAAATATCAAGTCAAGCTTCAGTGTCTCCTTCCCCATCTGAGGTCCCAGGGAAGATCCTCCCCGCCCTTGTGTATGTAGACCTGCTCGCCTGACTGAGTCTCTGTTTGCTGGCTAATCTCCAACACTGCATCATCCCATTCAGCCCAGCAATCCTGAGGGAAGACCTGGACTTGCTGATCTCCCTGCAGGAGCCACTGCGGGGCCCCTTGTCTTCGCTGGTCAGTCTGCCTTCCAGCCAGGCCTCGATCAACTCAGAGCTGTTTCAGCCAGTGCACCCCGACTCCCCAGAACACTCTACCATAGGTACCATAAATACCAGCTCTCTTCAAGCTCTTACCCTACACCCTTGCTCCATCTCTACAGACGATCTGCCTTCAAAATAACATGATAACTCACTCTGCTCTAGGTCATACCACTTCTGTGGGGCCAAAATGCAAATCCCCAGACTTTAGTTCAGTATGTACAAAAACACATTTCAAACGATATTGCTTCAGGACTGAGAAGATGGCTCGTTCGATGAATTCTTACTGCACAGGACCCGAGTTCCACACCAGCACCCACATAAAAAGCCAAAAGCTGTGGTCTGCCCTTATACTGCAGGCGCTGGAGAGGCAGAGGATGAGGATCCATGGAGCTCACTAGCCAGCCAGGTTAGCCTAACTGATGAGCTCCAGGTCCCAGTAAGAGCCTGTCTCAAAAAACAGGGTGGACAATTTCTGAGAAATGATACCCAATGTCAACCAATGTTCTCTCTCTCTCTCTCTCTCTCTCTCTCTCTCTCTCTCTCTCTCATGCACCTGCACACACACACACATACACATATACACACTAAAAAAATAGATGATTGATTGACAGATATGATTTCATATAGAATTAACTGTACACTGAAAGGTAAAGAAATGATCAGAGAATGCACTTGGAATCCTTACAGTAACAGGGACAATGGGTTAAATAACCTTTCCTGGCAGTGATGAGATTGTGAGTGGCCTACTGCTTCCTGGGAACAGTCAGAGTCAAGAGAGGCCATCTGAAAATGTGTGCTGCACAAAATTCACAAACTGCTTTCCTTAGAACATACAGATAATCTCAAAACATCCAACATTCATGAAGGTAATGTTCTGCATTAACACACGAGCCACAATGGGCAGCAGAGCTCTGAAATAAATATACATAAGCAAATTAAGCTATTTTCTCACCAGTGATGTTCTGAAGGAACAGCAGGGGGATATTTCTTTGGCAGCATAACTGGACAAAGTGAGCACCCTGTGAACACATTTTTAAAAAACTGTTTTTAAAGAAATGAATGCACTCCATGATCATCAAACATCCTACCTAAACTGTAAGAGCCAAAGGTAAGAAAGAGTATACCTTCTTGTCAGGCTAATCTGCCCTCCCATTCACAGCAACAGTCCTGTACGGCCCCATCACCAACAGGACACACGCGTGACTGTGGGGCTGAACGTCACTCTCTTTGCATAATTGCCTGTGGCCATAAGACGACTGCTGAGTCAGGGATGAAGTTATAAACCCTGCATCCCCAACAGAGACTGAATTCAAGTAACAGAAAAGAAAGAACTGTTGTCAACCAGTGTTGTAGAAATTTCTGGTTCTCCACTTTAGAAAAGGTTGAGGATAAACCCCCCAGGGTATTGAGGAGGATGGCTATGTTTTGGTGATCATTTGAAATTCCTTCATGCCTCAAAACTATGCTAAAATAAAAAGCTTTCTTGCCAACACAACCCAAATAAATGGATTTTTAGATTAACAGACTTCTAGCCTTGAGGTTAGGAAACTATAATCCAAAAGTGTAAGCGTTCTTTCCCTATATATTAAAGACTGTTTGTGCAAAGAACTCTTACTCACCATTTCCGGTTTTACTGTCTTTGTAATCCCTTTACCTGTGCTAGGAAGGCCCTGACAAGCCCAAAATAGCAAGGTAACTGCTGAGCTTCAGCATGACTATATTTACAGGAATGAGGAAATCACATAGCCCTTTGGGGCTTATTTCAATAAATGAAATGTCAGACTGGGGTCAAATATAACTCCTCTTGGACTTACTTGTGCCAAGCCGACAGATAAATCAGGTGGTTTGTCTGTCTCCAGCTTGACATTTAATCTACTGAAATAATATATCATTTAAGCTGATATCTCAGTAATATTCAATACTCTAAGAAACACCATATACTATTAAATGAAAACTGGCAAAACTTCTATATGTAGCAAAATAATGTTTTATGTGTGTGTGCATGTGTATTCAGAAGGGGGTTCAGAGCCCTTGGGACTGGAGTTACAGATGGTTGTGAGCTACCACTTGGGTGGTGGGAACTGAATCCAAGTCCTCTGCCAGAGCAGTATGCTCCCTTAACCACCATCCCTCCAGTCTCAATTCTGGTGTGAAGAAAAAAGCTACAGAAACAAGAAATTGCTTAAGTATTAAAGATCCTCTGTAATATGCTTATGGGTAATTTTATTTGCTTATTTTAGGGGGGACACAGTCTCTCCATACAGCTGAGGCTGGCCTTGAACCCACTATCCTGCTGCCTCAGCCTCCCAAGTGCTAGGATTACAGGTGTGAACTACATGCTCAGCTGATTTCTATTTTCTATTTTTACTTTCTTGATTTCATTTCATAACTGAGTTGAGGGCATAATGGATAACAGAATACAGAAACTTGTTTTCTTGATAAAACATTTCTTTGAAAGCAAATTTATCCTCAATTAGTGTAAAGAAAGAGCTAATTGGCTGAGTTTGTTACCTTTATCAATTAAGGGGCATTGCTTTGTTTATTAAAAGTTTTTTGTTCATTAAAAGTTTTGTCCTTAAAACAATATTTTATCAAATGCATGTTTTATCAAATGCACATGTCACATTTACATAGGTTTAATTGAATCTGAGAAGATGGACGTGAACTCCAACACCAGCTCAAGGCACTGGAGTCTTCGCTCTTCCAAAGGCAGAACTCCAATAGCAAAGACATACTACTTTCCCATTCCCAAAAAGTAAAAATAAACAATGATGGGATGGAAGAGAATAAATAGGTCAGATCTCAGAACCACCTGCACAGCACAGCTGACTCTCTCCAGCACAGAAGCGTCAAGAACAAGACACTTTCAGGACAAGAACTCCCTACCTTCTCAGAACACTTATGCACAGCCATTGTAATTCAAGTATCTCTCGGGAACCTTCCTAAAACACCTGTATTTGTGTAATACTGCTGCAGATAGCTCCTTACACCATGTCAACATAAACCATCCTGGGAACCATGTCCAAAACCCATGCATAAGACCACAGGTGCTCTGCTGGCTAAGGTATCTGGTTATATGTAACTCATTATACGACCTCAAAATTAATTATGTAATTTTTTTCTTTTGAGACAGGGTCTCCCTGTAGCTCCAGCTGTCCTGGAACTCGTTATGTAGACCAGGCTGGCCTTGAACTCACAAAGATCAGCCTGCCTCTGCCTCTCAAGTGCTAGGATTAAAGGCTTGCGCCACCACACCCAGCAATTATGTAATCTTAAAATAGAATATCTCAGCCAGGCATGGTGGCGCACGCCTTTAATTCTAGCACTTGGGAGCCAGAGGCAGGCAGATCTCTGTGAGTTCAAGGCCAGCCTGGTCTACAAAGCGAGTTCTAGGCCAGCTGAGACTAAAGGGTGATCCTGTCTTAAAAAGACCAAAAAAAATAAATAAATAAATAAATAAATAACAGAATATCTCAATACATTTTTAACATACTTGCCTTTTTTGCGGATTCAGAAAACAAAACTCCATTGTTTCCAATGATACCTACAGGGTATCCAAATATTCGAGCAAAGCCTCAAAAGAAAATTCAAAAAGGAATTATGGTTTCAGAGGGCTTTTAGTTAACAACAGAATTATAGTTACCCATTCTCTCATTTTATATTGAAGTTTAAAATATAAACAGATTTTGTCTATTTTATGAAACAGCTCATGTAATAGTTTATTCCTAAAGATATTTTGTTTTGTTTTACACTTTTGTTTATGCTTCACAAAAGGCCCATGTTCCATGTAAAGGTATCTGTGTTTGCTTTGTTTAAATTACTAGTTCAGAATTCTTACTTAACATATGTAAGTACTCCAAATATAACACACACTAGAGATGTTCTGATGTACACAGACCAAAGCCATACAGCTATTTAAAGGTCAACACTCAGAACTATTGGCCAGCCTGGCCAAAAATGCCTGAGGTAACATGAAAAGGACAAACTCAAGGAAAAAAAAAAATATATATATATATAAAATATTATCTATCATAATTACTCATATATAATAGTACTGATATATTATATATACATGATATATCTACTATCTATAGTATGCAGAATAGTCAAGCCTAGAAATGAGCAAGTATAAAGCATGAAATCCAGATAAGTTTGGAAGAATGAAGCCCTCCTTCCTTTCCTCTCCAGTCATATATTTTTCTTTCTACTATCCCTGAGTGTCCTATCCCTATCACCATCACTTCCATTACCACTCCAAACACCCATCATGCAACACACACACACACACACACCCATCATGCAACACACACACACACACACACACACACACACATATACACGGAGAGGAAAAAAAGCATTTTGTGAGGCAGGAGCTTAATGTGATTTCAGAGGAGGTTAATTATTTTGCAACATTATGAATTCCAGTAAACTCAAGAAGACATAGAGGAAACTGCCTGTGTACCTGGCATTTAAGGATACGAGGGTGTTACATGTCTTTCAGCAAGTACTGTGCAAATACATAAAGGGACAGGGGCAGCCCATCCATCTTCAGAGGAAGCAGAGAAGCGCTGGCTTGTTTTAAATTGTTATACAATGAAGGCAACATCCTGCACTGTTTGCTGACAAATCCTATCTATACATCAAACAAAAACCCCTTAATCACTTAAAACACCTAAAGAGAAAAACATAAATTCCTCTCCCAGCATGAACCATTTTTATCTACACAAATCAATCGAGAATAAAGTGCTGGGATTTAGCTGTAAGCCACGATGTATAGCTGCAATTCAGATTTTTGTAGCTTTTCCTTTCCCTGGCTCTGATATGTCATCTTCAGAATAAATACTGTATTTTCAAGCTTTTTACAAACTAATAAAACTCACAAAATTGGTTTCACTATTTGTCCATGACAGACTACTAGGAGACTAGCATCTGTCTGGAATTATGTTTTCAAAGGCTCACAACCCTAACACCTTAGACCAAAGAATGAACTTTTATAAACATTCATTTAACCAGACATGGGACGCTGTCCTGCATTCTCAAGCTGGTATTTGAATTCATTGTTTTAGACCTTCACAGAAGCTATTGGATGAATAAATTCACTCAACATCCTTCAGGGAAGCTAAGCAAACATCACATAAAACTTCCCAGCTGAACTGGAATGAAAGAACAAGGAGATGAGACTGAAATCTCTTTTTTTTTCCATTCTTTTTTAATATGTATGAGTATATTGCCTACATGTATGTAAGTCCACCTGTGTCGTGCAATGCCTAAAGAGGTCAGAAGAGAGCATCAGATTCCCCTTGGAACTGGAGTTCTGGGTAGTTGTTAGCTACCATGTGGGTACTGGGAATTGAATCTGGGTCCTCTGCAAGAGCAGTCAGTGCTCTTAAGGGCTGAGCCATCTCTCCAGCCCTGAGGCTGAAATCTTAAAAAGAATTGTCTACAGACATGCCTTTAATCCCAGTACTTGGGAGGCAGAGGCAGGCAGATCTCTGTGAGTTCAAGGTCAGCCTGTTCTACACAGAGAGTTCCAGGACAACTGGGGCTACAGGGAGACCCTGTCTCAAAAAGACAAAAAAAAAAAAAAAAGTCACCCAGAGAACAAAAAGAAGTACAAATACTTTCTGCCTGTGTTGGTGTAAGAACCTTTTCATTTATAGCCACAAAGTCACAGATAAGAGCCCACCCCACAGCCTTGGATCCAGGAAACCATTCAGGTAAAAACCATCTCTATAAAGCAGTTCCTCTTGAAAACTGACTCATGCATTTGTACTGCTCTAAATAACAAAGCTCATGCCAAGTGCATCAAAGCCTTGAAACAAGAGATGACTTATTTTCAAAGCCGTTCATATTTTCCATTCTTCACTTTTGTACCTGTAACTAATGTGTCTCCATATAAGGCCTTGAACTCATTGAATCTGCTTCCGTCCACAATTCTAGCAATGACCTAAGAAGAAAAATAACAATTACATCACAGAAGAATTTGTGCATTGACGTTATTAAAAGGAATACAATTCACAATGACACTGTCGCTTTTGTAAAATCTAATTAGAATTTCACGTGACATGCTTACTTAGAGCCCCGGAAGTCACCCCGGCACTGCAGTGGAGTATAAGATCCACCACAGTGCTACATGCAAGAGAAGTGGCACTGATGCAGGGGCTGGGCTGGGCCCAGAGCTCCAGGGGCCTCTCCAGCACCATGGCAAGGGTTCGGAGTGTCAATTAGAAACCAGAGCATAGCTAAGGGCTTGGAATCAGGGGACACTGTGGCTCCCATCAAAGTGTCCACATGTGATCTGATGTTCCAGGGTAAATCACTTATCTGAGGTTCAGTTTTCACCTAGAAAATAATCTCATGTACTTATACTGCTGAATAAATGAAGAAGTAGTTCTAAAAGCCAGGAAAATAAGATGAAAGGAACCTGTGAAAATAGTGCTGAGATAAAGAGCCAGCTCTGAGTACCAGCTTTGCCACAGGAAGACTAGTCACGAGATCCTTAAAGCCCTGGGACATAGCTCAGTGGTAGCATATTTGGCTAGCATGCGCAAAGCCCTGGGACATAGCTCAGTGGTAGAGAACTTGGCTAGCATGTGCAAAGCCCTGGGACGTAGCTCAGTGGTAGAGTACTTGGCTAGCATGTGCAAAGCCCTGGGACGTAGCTCAGTGGTAGAGTACTTAGCTAGCATGTGCAAAGCCCTGGGACATAGCTCAGTGGTAGAGTACTTAGCTAGCATGTGCAAAGCCCTGGGATGTAGCTCAGTGGTAGAGTACTTGGCTAGCATGTGCAAAGCCCTGGGATGTAGCTCAGTGGTAGAGTACTTGGCTAGCATGTGCAAAGCCCTGGGATGTAGCTCAGTGGTAGAGTACTTGGCTAGCATGTGCGAAGCCCTGGGTTCCATCCCCAGCACTGCTTCCCTCCCCTGCAAAAATACATAAAGCCCCTAAGCTTGTCCCCCATCCCATAAATGGTAACATTTTAAAAAGTTCTAACCAAATCATACTGACTGGTTCTCATTAAAACATAGCTTATTATAAATTGTTAAATCCTCAGTGAATGTTCACTAATTCTCAATCTGAGCCTGTTGCAAATACTGTTAATCTAAAAGGAGAGTTTCTTCTTTGAGGCTCCATCACACAAGACTCTTGAGCGGACCCCGTGCTTAGCATGCATGAGGCCTGGCTTCAGCCCTAGTACCAAAAGAAAAATGCAGATCACAAATGTCTCCAGAACACATTTGAGATTATGTGTGCTGTTCTCTACAGAGTTGATGCTTCCCTTTCTTCATGCCACACCCCTGAAAGCCTTCTGTAAGATGCAAAGGCTGAAACACGAGGGAATGCACCTCAATATCTTTCTCAGCATAAATAAAAACTTGCCTTAAATGATTTTTTGTAGTTATTTTCCTAAATAATGAGTGCATAAAGATTATGTTTTAGATGATACAAGCCCTCCAAAACCAGACCTGTTAGCAAACAATAACACATACCAGCTGTCACTCTTCCACATGATGATGAAGCTGTCAGGGGCCACAGTGACCTAGGACTACTTAGTATAGACCAACATTAGATTGGCTTTATAATTAATACCACTCATCCACTTAAAACACATTAACCTATCTTCATAAGAACCCAAAGTTAGGGACAGATCAATGATACAGTAATGTTCTCAATTCTACCATCAGAAACAATACTCAGAAGAGGTTAAGTACATCTGCCTGACAGAACAAGCCCTGGAGCCCAGGTTTTCCAGCTCAGACTCCAGCCTCACTGCAGCTCTGTACACTATCAAGGCTTCTGTGCAGGGCCTACTTACTACAGAAAAATTTAAACATGATAGTAACTGGTGAGTAAGAAGCTGCAAGCTTTCCACTAAAATGCAATGAAAACCACATGAAGTTAAGCACTGTGTCTGTTTTGTTTACTTCTGTGCTGCAGAAGCCTGAAATGACATATGCCTGTCCAGTAAGTGCAGAACTAAGTGGCCATGCTAAAAATGACAGTTCTCAGCCATCTCGAGATTTGGTGATTTGGAGAGGCCCTTATGTACTTAATTAAGAGTCAAGCTAAAAACCCAATCCTAAAATTGAGATCTAAGTTACCTTGCTAAAGTACCAGCTGGAGCTCCACAAAATCCAAGATTTAATAGCAGCAACAGGATATTGCCCAAATATCTGTATACACCTCTACAACATAACAACAGCCTCAAAAATTCATGGGGAAAAATGTCTGCTAATCATGCTGCCAAGCACTACAAAGGGAATTACAAGCTAGCCAAAGAAAATAGTTACCGAAGAGATATTTTTCTTCTTTTCTGTGTCTCATATGTAGGTCTGGCTGGCATGGATTATATACACATATTCATATATACACAAATATATATTTCGACTATATAAAAATGTATACAGACAGGCTAGAGAGCTGGATCAGTGGTTAAGAGCTGTTCTTGCAGAGGACTCGGGTTGAGTTCCCACCTACGTGGTGGCTAACAACCATCCATAACTCCAGTTCCAAGGGAGCTGACACCCTCTTCTGACCTCCACAGGCACTGCACGACACGGGTCTACTTCCACATGTAAGCAATACACTCATACACAATATAGAAATAAAATTAAAAAATATTTTTTTAAAAATGTATAAAACCATCTCCCATCATCCATGGGGCCTTGTTCTAGGACTCCCATACCAAAAATCCATGGATGCTCAAGTCCTTTGTATGAAATGGCTTAATATTTGCATATAACATATGCACATCATCCTCTATACTTTGAATCATCTCTAGATTACTTATAGTAAGTAAAAGAATGTAAATATTGCCTATGAACAACTGTCATACTATAGTGCTTAGGGAAAATGATATGCAAAAGCCTACACATATTAAATACAGATATCGGATCTTTTCTGACTACTTCTGAGATGTGGTTGGTGAAATCCATGGATGCAGAACGCTAATAGCCCCAAGGATATGGAGAGCCAACTGTACACACAGATTAAGCTAAAATGTCAAAATATTATCTGCTATTTCAAAGTGGTAGAACTATAAGCAATTTTATTTTCTTCTTTTCTTTTGTATTTTTACCCCCCCCCCCAGATAATACAAAATAGCTTTATAGTTAAGGGAGAAAGTATCTTAAAATATTAAAGCTTCTAGCATAGACTCTCATTAAGATGATGTCCTCATTTAAAAATTATTCTGCCAGCTATGGAATACTGAAGAAAATCAATGCCTACATGCTCTGAGCAAACACTAAAAATTGTCACTCTAGATTACAGAAGACTGTGTCACAATCTGTAACCATAGCAACACCTCCAACTATAATCATGTCTACTTTTTGCTAATGTCATATTGATCTAAAAGGATGTTTTCTCTTCTAACAACTTACTGACATTTCATGTATTTTGCAAAATAAGAAACCAAGGATAAATAGTTGAAAAATAATGAAATTGCCTTTCCTCATTCTCCTTGTCCACAGGAACACTGAGAGCCATGTGTGAACAATGCTTCGTTATGGTGCAATGGAAACTTCCCAGCCAGAGCCTTTGGCCCTCACTCGGTATTTACTGTGGGCCGGTGGCATCTGTACTACCTAAAGACACCACTTTTGCCCTTCCAGCTCCTTACCGAGATCCACATCCATCCCTGTGTATGAACACATCTGAACAAACTTCAGGGATGGCAGCTTGGCCTCCACTTTCACGTACCTCACGGACATCAAAGGTCCTCTTGAGGTTTGTGCCAACGATCCCATACAGTTCATCAGCAGGGAACAAAGGCTCTTCAGAAGGTTCAATGGTAACCTAAGGAAATTTAGAACAAATGTACTAGTGTTTACTGACATGATTTGGGTGGCATATGCCAAAATGCTTCACAGGACAAGACAGAAGAGTGTATGTACTCACATCTACTTTCTTCTGATAATTGAGGCTCCTCACAACCTTCCTTGCTAAGTGAAGGGCATGATGGTCATCCAAAGCATAGTGGTCAACGACCCCAGACTTTCTGCAGAGTAAAGCACACTAAAATAATCAGAACCTAGAAAAGGAAAATATTAAAGACTTTAAATCCTAGATACCACCTCTCATCTAATGACGATACTTTTATTTTCAAGACACTTCAATAAATGTCACCTTATTTGATTCTCATGATGTCTTCGGCAAAAGAACATTAACCATGTTTTACAAAGAGGAAACTCAAAGGTGCATAGATGATGCTCTAGGACCAGCAGCGGCTGCACCAGAGCTTGAGCCCTGTATTTTTCAACCTCAACTTTCTGCTAGACCGCAGGACTTTGTTCCCAGGACTTCTATTAAGACTCCTTCTATACATCTCCAACAGAACTGTATACAATATTCAACCACAGTGACACACTTTACCATGCAGTTGACACAATGTAGCAGTACTGCTGGGCTGAGCTTCTCTATGCAGATGCCTGCAATGGTCTCTCATTTCTGAGACTGCTGAGCCTCCTTCCTACCAAGTTGTATATGAGAGTAAGCAATCACTGGCAGCAAACAAAAGGCTGTATACACTGTCCCTCAGATAACAGGTAAAAATGGGAAATGATCAAATGGCTCTGTGCTGAAGGCCACGGAACTTGCTCTGGTGATCAGTTCTGTCCCTATCAGAATTGTTATTTCATATGTACACTTAATAGGACTCTCTCCTCTCCTCCTCCCTCTCTCTCTTTTCCTTTCCTCCCTCCTTCCATTCTTTCTTTAGTAAAGTTGAAGTTTATTAAGAGGGGTTTTTTTATAAATTTTATTGAATTTTTGTGTATTTCATGAAGAACATTTTAATCATTTTTTTTAATTTTTTATTTATTTCTGTATGTGTGAATGTACTGTCTGTGTGCAAGTTTGTGCACCTGTGTCGTGCAATGCCACGGAGGTCAGAAGAGGGCGTCGGATTCCCCTGGAACTGGAGTTCTCCTGGAATTGGAGTTTCAGACGGTTCTCAGCCGCCATGTGGGTGCTGGGGATAGAACACTTAATAGGACTCTCTCCTCTCCTCCTCCCTTTCTCTCTTTTCCTTTCCTCCCTACTTCCATTCTTTCTTTAGTAAAGTTGAAGTTTATTAAGAGGGGTTTTTTTATAAATTTTATTGAATTTTTGTGTATTTCATGAAGAACATTTTAATCATTTTTTTTAATTTTTTATTTATTTCTGTATGTGTGAATGTACTGTCTGTGTGCAAGTTTGTGTACTTGTGTCGTGCTTTGCTTCGGAGGTCAGAAGAGGGTTTCGGATTCCCCTTGAACTGGAGTTCTCCTGGAATTGGAGTTTCAGATGGTTCTCAGCCGCCATGTGGGTGCTAGGGATCGAACCCGGGTCCTCTGCAAGAGCGGTCGGCGCTCTCAACCGCTAGGCCATCCCTCCAGCCCTTAATCATCTTTTAATAGAAGTTTAAATATAGACATTAAGGGACAGTACATCCAAGTGGCTATAGGCTTCTTAAAAGACAGTTGTGCTGGGGCTGTAGAGATGGCTCAGTAGCTAAGAGACTGGCTGCTCTTACAGAGGAGCCGGGTTCAGTTCCCAGCACCCACATGGTGGCTAATGACCATCCATAACTCCAGTTCCAGGGGATCTGATGCCCTCTTCGAATGTCCACAGGCACTGCATGATATGGGTCTACTTACATATGTGTAAGCAATACACTCATACACATAAATAAAAAAAATAATAAAATATTTTTAAAAGAGCTAGCGAGGTGGCTCATGGGTAAACACACTTGCTGTACAAGTCTTAGGACCTGAGGCTGAATCTCTAGAACCATGTAAAAGCCAAATGTGTAGTGTGAGCATCTATAAGCCCTGTGCTCCTGCGAGGCAATGGGAGGCAGAGACAGGAGCATCCCAGGAAGCTTGCAGGCAGCTAGCCTGGCTCATGCAGCAAAAAACACCAACAAAGACACTCTGTCTGAAACAAAGTGGAAGGCAAAGAACATCTCACCGCACACGTGCACCACGGAATGCATGTACTTGCATTCATACATGAATATGTACACGCACGCACATGAACACACACACAGAATTACATCTAGGACTTTCTAATAAATTACTTTTTAAATAGGTAAAGTTAGGGTGAGGAGATGGTTCAGTGATTAAGAGCACTTACTATAAAGAAAAAAAAAAAAAAAAAAGCCGGGCATGGTGGTGCACACCTTTAGTCCTAGCACTTGGGAGGCAGAGGCAGGCGGATCTTTGTGAGTTCAAAGCCAGCCTGGTCTACAGAGCGAGTTCCAAGACAGCTGGGGCTACAGGGAGACCCTGTCTCGAAAACACCAAAAAAAAAAAAAGAGCACTTACTGCTCTTGTAGAGGAGCCAGGTTCAGTTCCCAGCACCCATACGGCAGCTAACAACCATAACTGCAGTTTCAGAGAATATGACGCCCTCTTCTGGCCTCCACAGGCACCAGGCATGTATATGGTGCTTACATATGCCTCAGTCTAGCTGCGAGGGATCCTAAAAACCTGAGTGGGAAGGGTAGGGGATGAAGGAAAAAAAACAGACACAGAAACAGCTGGGATCAGGAAGGCCTATTGCCAGAAACTGACCAGGTCAGCCAGGATAGGCCTTTCCAATATCCCGTTAGCTGATCTCCAGCAGCCAGGCTGTCTACACCTGACACCCCTGATAGACAGCTCCCAACACACATATAAGCAAGCAAAACACTCATACATATAAAAAATTCTAAAAAAAAATTTCTTTTTAACTTTAAAAAATATGTAAAGTCAGGCAAAAAGATATACCAGGGGAGGAACCCCTATAAAATTTTTGTTTATTTTATGAATAAAATTTTTGTTTATTTTATGAACTTAGACTATAGAATTTTATTCTATAGTCTAAGTTTCAATGTCTATGGAAATGGTTCAACTTTTAGTAGTTATGGATGTTCCCAAATAAGAGCAGAGACCAGCCGGGCGTGGTGGCGCACGCCTTTAATCCTAGCACTTGGGAGGCAGAGGCAGGCGGATCTTTGTGAGTTCAAGGCCAGCCTGGTCTACAGAGTGAGTTCCAGGACAGCTGGGGCTACAGGGAGACCCTGTCTCAAAAAGACCAAAAAAAAAAAAAAGAGCAGAGACCATGTTTATGCCTCCAAACCCTCAAAAACAGTAACCTCTTCAGTTCTTTAATACATTTTACAAGTGAGCTTAGATTTACAATGCTTCACACATGATAGCAGCTATAATGGCTGACTCCTACTCAGTAAGAAATGGAAGCAGAAGAAATGGGATGTTTCTTTGTAAAAGCTGCCTGATAGTTGCCAAACTACTAGGGAAGGGAAATCTTGGAGGGAACACTAAAGTCTGTCTAACAAATTAATTCTTAGCAATGACTAAGCGAACAGGTAGAAATATGTATTTATGGGGCTGGAGAGATGGCCTAGCGGTTAAGAGCGTCGACTGCTCTTGCAGAGGACCTGGGTTTGATCCCCAGCACCCACATGGCGGCTGAAAACCGTCTTTGACTCCAGTTCCAGGGGAATCCGAGACCCTCTTCTGACCTCTGTGGCATTGCACGACACGGTGCACAAACCTACATGCAGACAGTACATTCATACACATACAAAAATAAATAAAATTAAAAAAAAGAAATATGTATTTATGACAGAGAAATCCATAGCAATTTGTTTTTATTTTTTTATTTTTTGTGTGTGTTTTTTATTAATTTATTTTTTTATCAAATCTAGACCCATGTCCCCCCCCACTCCCCCACCCCACCAGAGCTCATGCATTCTGCCAGACATGCTTTTCATCTCTTTCTCAGTCTTTCTCAATACTCTCCAATCCACAGCAATTTGTAACCAGTCCTAATTTTGTTTTGTTTTGTTTTTGTTTTCTGTTTTCAGACAAGGTACAGATGAAGCAATCCTCAATCTTTTTGAGTGCTAGGATTGCAGGAATGCCCAGCTTTAATGCTATTGGGATTTTGTGGGTTGATTAATTGTGTGTGTGTGTGTGTGTGTGTGTGTGTGTGTGTGTGTGTAAGGACAAACTTTTGGAAGTCAGTGCTCTCCTATCTCTGTGGGTTCCAGGGATCGAACTCGGGCTTTTATGCTTGCATGGCAAGTGCTTCTACCCACTAAGCCAGCTCACCAGCCCTGCACCGTTTTTTATAAAAGCCAGCACTGACTTGAGATTTTCTTATGATCGTCAACAGACTATTACAAACAATAACAAGTGATCCTCTCAGCATCTAGCAGATCGGCATATGAGTAGATAAGCCCTAAAGAAGTTAGGAACTTCTGTCTTAGTTACAAGGATGATTGTTCTACTTTGCTGTTCCATTCCTGTGACAAAACACTCTCACCAATACCAACTTGGGGAGGAAAGGGTTTATTCAGCTCACATCTCCCAGGTTCATCACTCAAGGGGCCCAAGGTAGGAACTCAGGGCAGGAACTTAGAGGCAGGAGCTGAGACACAGGCCATGGAGGAAATGCTTCTTATTGGCTTGCTTCCCTGGCCCATGCCCAACCTGCTTTCTTATACTGTACATAACAACCTGCCTGGGGTGACACCACGCATGTGGGCTGGGCCCTCTCACATAACTCAATCAGGACAGTACTCCCCAGGCCAGTCCAATGGAGCCAATTCCCCAATTGAGGATCCCTCAAACCAGGTGTGTCAAGTTGGCACTAAAGCTATCCAGCACAGACACTAAAGCTATCCAGCACAATGATCATTGAGGAAAACAAAAGTGGAATTCCAGAATCCACAGCCCTAACTTGATAGACTGCCTACAGTTTAATCCTTTTTAAATTGTCAAAATTTTATAAAAATTAACGCTTCTGGGGCTGGAAAGATGGCTCAGTTGTTAAGACTGCATAATGCTCTTGTAGAAGACCCAGATTCAATGCCCAGCACAGATGTCAGAGGGTTCATAACTTCCTCTGACCAGCACACATACCCGCACACAGACGTACACGCATACACGTAATTTTTAAAATCTTTTTAAAATAACTACCATTCCTCAAGTAGTATCTTCCTCTCTCCTTACTGAATACCAATGAGCACAAGTCTATTTTGTCGCATGCCCCTAACTCACCCTTTTCTACCTGTGGCCAGTCTCTCCAGATGGACACATCACCCCAGCCAGGCAGATCACCTGTCAGTCTCACAGTCACAGTTAGGAAATGGGCAGATGATCACCGTGCACCTGAGCTTCTGCAGCTGGGCTCACTGAAGTACACAGGTGTCTGCTCCAATGCTCAAACATTTCTGACTACCTCAGCTCCACCAAAGGCATGTCTTTAACTGTTTTTCTTTTAGTCTTCAGTTATAGGATTGAAGCATGTTTATATACTTACTTTGTCATTGCTTAAATTCATTCATTTCTGTTATCTGCTTAATTAAATTATACTCCTTGGGGGCAAGAATTAGGTCTATAATTTTTCTGTATTACCAATAAATAACAAAGGAACTGACCTGGAAACCACCTCCCATGAAGACTAGTTTTCACAGCTTTGGAGAACCTTTAATACAATCTCTCAATGTACCACAAGTATTCAATGTAAAACGAATGAGTGAACTGAGACAAAGGTCCCTTAACAAGATCATCACAAGAAATGGAATTCTGATAGGAAAGTGGAAACCACACTTTCTCTTCTCCTGGGCTCCTCCCATACACACTGGGCTCCCTGGGTTTATGGTAGGGGAGAGTAGAGTGCTTGTTGTACCTGATGGTTAGATCTACCTGCCCTTTAGGACACAGTGCTGTGTCCTCTTCTTTATACACATTCACACTAAGGTGAACTGTACAGGCCCACACTTTAAATTCCACCTATATGGAATGACTCACAGAAGATTAACATGGCCCACAAGTTGGTTGACACTGGGGCTGGTGAGGTGGCTCAGTGAGTAAGGATGCTTGCTGCCAAGCCTGAAAACCTGAGTTCTATCCCTGGAACCCATACAGTAGAAGGAGAAAATATACTGCCACAAGTTGTCGTGACCACCACTCGTGTCCTATGGCACAGATGCACCTACATTTTCATGCGTGCACACACATACACATTTATTTATTTGTTTGTTTATATTTTTGAGATAGGGTCTCTCTTCAGTATTTATTTATTTATTTATTTATTTATTTATTTATTTATTTATTTATTTATTTATTAGTATTTTTGAGACAGGGTCTCCCCTCAGTTCCAGCTGGCCTGGAGCTCGCTATGTAGGCAGGCTGGCCTTGAACTCACAGAGATCCACCTGCCTCTGCCTCCCAAGTGCTAGGATTAAAGGTGCGTGCCACCATGCCCGGCCATTTATTTTTTTTTAAAGCTGACACTCCCACCTGAAATACAGTTCAAAGAACTAAACCCAATTCTTTTAAACAAAGGGACCATTGATCCTGAAAGGAAACAAGCATTCCCGCTTCACCTGCAGTGAAGATCAGCCCCTCCGAGATCCTCAGCAGACACCTCCTCACCAGTGGCTGCCTTGACCTACAAGGACAACAATCAATAGTGAGACTGGTCCACAGAAGATGCAAAATGCTGCTAGCAGGCCCAGCTCCTGACCCAACTTTATGCTTTTCGCTCTTCCTACTGCATAGCTGAAGAACATTCTGCTTTCTCATTCTACACCCAAGCAAACAGAGAATATTATCTCTGGTCTACAGACAATAATCTGAGCCCAGAGTCACTAACGGCTGCTACAGGTCCTGTACAAGTAAGGGATCCACCTTTACTATGCTGTAAAGCCTTTGAACTCCCCTTGTGAGCTCCCCCGTGGCCTGCAGCAGTGCTCACTAACCAAGTAGCACTGGCCTATCCATAGTCAAGAAGAGAACCCCACTTATACGTCTACAAGGCACTTGTCAGTCTACATTTCTGCACATATCTCTGTTGTCAATTCTATACTGTGGATTCCTTGGGGACAGGAATGAGTCATTCATCTTCAAACGCTCAATAACTAGGCTGAAAAATTCCAGTTATTATCATCAATTCTGTGTTATACCATTAATGTGGAGAAAATCCACCTACGATACCGAAAATCTAAGCTCAACAGAATGCAGGCCCAGAGAAACGCAAACAATAAATCAAGAATGTCTTAGTTAGAGCCTGAGAAACTGCAATAGAAAAAAAAAAAATAGCGCTAAATGCCAACCTAATCTGGTAGGAACTGTTTATTGATTCCTACTTCTTGAGTTGATTAATCTGTTTCTTCTTCACATAAGAAAAGATTTTATAGCCAGGCGTGGTAGCGCACACCTTTAATCCCAGTGCTTAGGTGGATCTCTGTGAGTACAAGGCCAGCCTGGTCTACATAGTTTCAGGACAACTGAGGCTATAGGGAGACCCTGTCTCAAAAAGATAAAAAAAAAAGAAGAAAAGAATTTATTAAAATAATGAACATTAATCTAAAATACATCACTGAAATGACTATTATTTACTACATCAAAAGCTCTGTCTTAAATAGCTTTTTACAGAGAGGTATTAAAACTTTCACCTCCACCAAGTGTGGTGGTGCATGCCTTTAATCCTAGCACTTGGGAGGCAGAGGCAGGCGGTTCTTTGTGAGTTCAAGGCCAGCCTGGTCTACAGAGTGAGTTCTAGGCCAGCTGGGGCTACAAGGAGACCCTGTCTCAAAAAGACTAAAAAAAAAAAAAAACTTTCACCTCCAATTATTCCACCCTCAGAATCAATTATTGGTTCTCTCTCCAAAAAAGTCCGTGTTAAAACAGCATTCAGTCCAGACAATAACTAATTATAAGAGGTGTCTGGATATTTAAAGTCCTAAAACGGGGTAAACAACAGATATACTATATTTATTTTCAGGGATCTGACTAACATTCACTGGAAAAAAAATGAGGATTTGTCATCAGTTAATGTTTACTGAACACCCACAACATGTCGGATGCTGTGATGGGCGCAAAGATGATAAAAGTCAGAGACAACAATTCATTCTACTAAATAGCAAGTCAGGGAGGTAAAAGAGACATAAGAACACAAAGTTCCTTCATGTCCTGTCTAGTGACTAACCAGCTCTTTCACTCACACTAAGCTACTCAGCTGACAGCACCCGAACCCCACTTCAAAGCCTTTTGTTGAACTTTCTACAAATACATGTCAGGACACTAAATCCTCTGGCAGTTCTCCCTCCTCTAAACACCATCTTTCTTTTTTTTTTTTTTTTTGGTCTTTTCAAGACGGGGTCTCCCTTGTAGCCCCAGGCTGTCCTGAAACTCACTCTGTAGACCAGGCTGGCCTTGAACTCACAAAGATCCGCCTGCCTCTGCCTCCCAAGTACTAGGATTAAAGGCATGCGCCACCATGCCCGGCTCTAAACACCATCTTTCACAGACCACTGATGGCAGTTCATATCTAGAGAGCTGCAGAACTTGGCTGGTGAGTCAAGTTAAATCTGAAGCCACAGAGGGTCCACACACCTGGACAAAATCTTCTAGAACATTTGGTGTTGTTGGGGTGCTACATGCTCCCTATCCTTCCAACAGAGGTTTCATATTTCATGTATGTCTTTACTTCTGAAAGTTCGTACTCCTCGTAAGACAAAAGTGAACCATGAGTGCATTCTCTTCTTGTGAACCATTCATGGCTATCATACACAGCACAAGGAATGTTAATGGATAAAAACACCACTGGCTTTTTAAATAATGCCTGGAGACTTACCACAGCTAAATCAGCAGCCTCTTTTCATCCTTCATAAGCAATACTAGAAATTCACATAATCACTCAAGAAATACAATTGTTTTATATTAAAAAAGCTCTTCCTAGTAGCATTCCAAAACTAAACGTTGCTTAGAAGACAAAACTGACATTCTATGAGGTCTACCATTTTCAAGTATACACATTAGTGGCTTTTTCTGCATCTATGAGATTGTATAGACACCACCACCACCTACATCCAGAACATTCCATCACTCTCAGAAGGAACTCCCACTCAGCAGCGGTCACTCCTCTTTCCTTCCTCTTCTTAGACCTTGCCTGGCAGAACTCTGCTTCTGGTCTCTATGAATCTGGCTCCCCTAAATATTTCACACAGTGGATCGTGTGTGTGTGTGTGTGTGTGTGTGTGTGTGTGTGTGTGTGTGTGTGTGCTGTGTTTCCTTGATTCATCCATGCTGAAGCATGTTCTAGAATTTCATTAGTTTCTATGCCTGAATAACGTCTCATTATACAGCTATGGTTGTATAATTCCCTTTACTTTCTTCTATTTTCTTATTAAATATTCTTGGGTTTTTCTTCCACAATAGGCTATTCTGCTGTAAATGATCGTCTGTGCCTCTCCTGCTTTAAAGTCTAGGATCGTGGTGTTACATAAACATGCCAATGAATTCATTACTGAAAATCCCTGCCAATGAGTCAACCAAAGGGAGGTGAAGAATGCAGGATGCCAGAACGCAGGCGTCACATGCGGGTGACCAGGTCAGCTGCACAGGACCCCATTCTCAGAAGGACTCTAAGCTGTGGTCATCCCCTGAAAATCTGTGTGTATGTGCACATGCATGCTTGCTGGTGTGTGATTACAGATGCATGTGTATGTACATGCATGTGGAAGCCAGAGGTCAACCTCAGACATCACTCCTGAGGAGTCATCCAACTTGTTTTTTGACATGGGATCTCACTGGACCTGGAGCTCACTTAGGCTAGGCTAGCTGGCCAATGTGTCCCAGGGATCTCCTGTCTCCACAGGACTGAGATTATAAGCACATGCCAAAACACCTGGCTTTTTATGTGGAGGGATCAAACTCAGGTCCTCATACTTACACAGCAAGTACTTTATCAACTGTGCTAAACTCCCAACCTAATGAAATTCCTAATCTTTGAATGAGGAGTAATGACACATGTGTGTAATCCTACCACTTTAGATGTAAAAGCAGAAGATCACTTGAGATGCACTTTGAGACCAACACAGAAAACACAGCAAGACCCTCACTTTAAAAATGAAAAAAAGGGGCTGGAGAGATGGCTTAGTGCTAAGAGCTCCGACTGCTCTTGCAGAGGACCCGGGTTCGATCCCCAGCACCTACATGGTGGCTAAGGACCATCTTTAACTCCAGTTCCAGAGGAATCTGATGCCCTCTTCTGACCTCCAAAGCATTGCATGACACAGGTGCACAAACCTACATGCAGACAGTACATTCATACACATAAAAAAAATAATAAAAAAATAAGGGCTGGAGAGATGGCCTAGCGGTTAAGAGAGCCAACTGCTCTTGCAGAGGACCTGGGTTCAATCCCCAGCACCCGCATGGCAGTTAAAGATGGCGGCTGAGGGCTGTCTTTAACTCCAGTTCCAGAGGAATCCGACACCCTCTTCTGACCTTTGCACGATATGAGTGCACAAAGCTGCATGCAGACAGTACATTCAGACACATAAAAATAAATTTAAAAATATAAATAAATTTAAAAATATAAATAAATAAATAAAAATGAAAAAAAGGTAATCTTTGAATTTGTTTTTTAATTTTCTTTTTTGTGTTCTGAGGACTGAACACAGGACCTGCTACATGCTGCACTGACTGAGCTACACCCACCTTTACTCTGAATTCTTAACTGTTTTCACAGACTCACTGGCATATATTTACTGTACAAAGAGATAGTTTTCATGATAACATTTTCATTTAAGCACATCATGTACTTTGACCTTATCCACCCTTGCTACCCTCTCTTGTCCCTTTTCTTCCTAAATAGTCCCCTTCCACTTTCATGTCAACACTGGGTGGGTGTCTATCTTTACTACTTTCCACCTCTTTTTTTACTTATATTTTTTATGTATATGAGTGTTTTGCCTGCATGTATGTAAGTGTGCCACATGCATGCAATGCCTGCAGAGGACACAAAAGGACATGGGATCCCCTGGAACTGGAAATAGACATTTGTTAGCTGCTATGTGAGTACTGGGAACCATCAGTAACTCCAGTTCCAGGGGATCTGACACCCTCTTCTGGCCTCCGTGGGCACTACATGACCCAGACACACCTACATACATGCCAGTAAAACACTCATACATATCAAAGGTAAATAAATAATTTTTTAATTTTTTTTTTTATTTTTATGTGTATGAACATACTGTCTGCATGGAGGTTTGTGCACCCGTGTCGTGCAATGCTACGGAGGTCAGAAGAGGGTGTTGGATTCCCCTGGAACTAGAGTTAAAGATGGTCCTCAGCTGCCATGTGGGTGCTGGGGATCAAACCCGGGTCCTCTGTAAGAGCAGTCAGAGCTCTTAACTACTAGGCCATGTCTCCTGCCCCATAAATAATTTTTTTAAAGATTTTTAAATATATAACTATGGCAGCAAAGGGAGCCAAAAGGGGGATTCTTTATATTCCAGGAGTCTTAACGCCACTTTTTCCCTCCTTTTGAATGAGGTGGCCCATGTTTACATTTTGGACTTAGATCTACAAATTACACAGCTGGTCACATAAGTGGCTTATAAAGGCAGCTGGGGGGCTGGAGAGATGGCCTAGTGGTTAAGAGCACCGACTGCTCTTACAGAGGATCTGGGTTCGATCCCCAGCATCCACATAGCGGCTGAAAACCGTCTATAACTCCAATTCCAGGAGAACTCCAGTTCCAGGGGAATCCAAGACCCTCTTCTGACCTCCAAGGCATTGCACAACATGGGTGCACAAACCTGCATGCAGACAGTACATTCATACACATACAAAAATAAATAAAATTAAAAAAAAAATAAAGGCAGATGGAAATGGAAATTCAGAATGTCTCTCACAGCTATTCTAACTTGTTCTTATTTTTTATATTTGAAAAACCTTTGTTCTGGGGGCAGGGTGAGAAGGGTTGAGTCATGGTCTCATGCAGCCTAGGCTGGCTTCAAACTTGCTATGTAGCTCAGGATAACCATGAACTTCTGGTCTTCCTGATTCTACCTCCCAACTTCTGCGATTACAAGCATGTACCACCACATCCAGCTCAAAACTACCTTCTAAGACAAGTCATTCATTCAAAAAGCTCAGGGGGCCAAGGCTATGTCTCCTCCCATATTTCCTCTACTGTACAGTCACCGAATCTCTTCCAGAATTTCTTTATACATATGTAAACATAAATGCCTATTTTCTTACACTTTACCCTAAAGTAACACACTATGTGTTACTCAGAGTGTAAGAGTCAGAAAGGGAATGGTGGGGTTGCCAAGGCAGCAGAGGTGATGACATTAGGGAGCATTTGATGGTTCTGGATGCAGAGGATGAAAGAAGTTCAGAGATGCATATGGCAACAGTTGCACCAAGTTATAAATATGTGTAATGCCACAGAAGTGTACAATTAAAATGCATGTAATATTACACTTGACATAATCTTTTAACAACAGTTAAAAATAGCTCAAATTATATATTTTGGTTTTTTTAATTTTTTTAATATTTTATGTTTTATATATTTAACTGATAATCAACAAAGATGATATTCTTTTTTTTTTTTTTTTTTTTTTTTTTTTTTTTTATATTTTTTTTTTTTTATATTTTATTTTTAAATAAAAAAAATTATATTTTTTTTTTTTTTTTTTTTTTTTGTCTTTTTGAGACAGGGTCTCGCTATAGCCCTAGCTGGCTTGGAACTCCCTAAACTCCCTATGTAGACCAAGCTGGCATTGAACGCACAGAGATCCGCCTGTTTCTGCCTCCTGAGTGCTAGGATTAAAGGTGTGCACACCACCACGCCCGGCCCACAAAATGATATTCTTACCAAGGGTGGTCCTGCCAGGAATATGGTGCCCTGCTTTCGCACGATGATATTCTCATCAGCCATTGCAGGCACATACGCGCCTCCTGCTGTACAGGAGCCCATGACCACCGCTATCTGCAAAAGAGACAGAGGAAAAGCCATGAGATGCAGCTCCAACAGTGACCAATGAGGTAGTAGAGTGACTGCCCCACAAGCACCATGTGACCAGGAACTATTGCTAGCTGATCATCAGACTTCATTTTAAAACTGGTAGTCCACAGGGCTGGAGAGATGGCTCAGCAGTTAGGAGCACTGGCTGTTCTTGTAGAGGAGCTAGGTTCAATTCACAGCACCCACATAGCAGCTAACAACTGTCCAAAACTCTAGTTCCAGAGGATCTCATGTCCTCTTCTGACCTCCACAACCACTGCACAGCAAGGGTGCACTTCATATAATACCTTCATATACACGAAATAAAAATAATAAAATATTTTTAAATAAAAATAAAATGGAGTCCACCTTTTTTTTTTTAATAGTTCTCACTATATAGCGAAGGCTGACCCAGAACTCACAGTCCTCCTCTGTCCCTGAATGCTAGGATTCCAGGTACATACCATGGCTACACTAGTCTTTTTCTTTCTTTCTTTCTTTCTTTCTTTCTTTCTTTCTTTCTTTCTTTCTTTCTTTCTTTCTCTATCTATCTCTCTATTTATTTATTTATTTATTTATTTATTTATTTATTTGCATGTGTCTATCTGTGTGTGTGTGTGTGTGTGTGTGTGTGTCATGTGTGTGCAGGTGCCCCAGAGGCAGAGTGGGCTGGATCCCCTAGAGCTGGAGTTACAAATATTTGTGAGTCACCCAATGTAGCTGCTGGAAGCAAACTTGGATCCTCTGGAAGAGCAGCAAACACTTCATGGGAGAACCATTTCTCTGGCCCCCCAGAAGAGTTCCTTAACCTCTTGTATCAAACCACTTTGAAGGACTTACAGCACATTTTATAGCAAAATATTTATAGCAAAATATATACATGTAGACCCCATCAGGAGAAGACTGGCCCAACAACTAGCCTAAGCAGCTATTAGAGAAAAGAAACTCACTATAAACCCACTTTGCCTCGGAGGGGAAACTTTTACATCTAATAATAACAATGTACCCTCCAAATAACCACTTACCTCATGGGAACACTGAAATAATTCTCCAAATGAATGTTATTAATATCTAGTGTTAGCCCAAATATGATATCTTCTAAATATAAAACGAATTTTAACATTGCATTTAAAAATTTTGCTCAAAGAGCTAGGGAGATGGCTGAGTCAGTAGGGTGATTACCATGCAAACAAGAGGACCTGAGTTCAGATCCCCAACACGCACTTTCAAAAGCTAGCATGCTTGCAATTCCCAGGCTGGGGAGGTAGAGAAAGATGGGTTCCTGGAGCTCCCTGGTTTACCAGTCGAGTCAAATCAGTGAATGCCAGACTCAGTGAGAGACCGTGCCTCAAAGAGTAAGGTGAAGGGCCGAGGGAGATGGTTCAGTGGGCAAGAATGCTTTCTGGTCAGGCATGAGGACCTGAGGTCAAATTCCTAGCACCCTGTAAAAAGATCCACATGGTTGCACATGCCTATGACCCCAGCATTTGGGACACAGAATGCAAGAGCTCATGGACTAGACAGCCTCACTGCAGCAGCAAGCTTCCTGACAGGCAATGAGCAACCCTGTCACAGGCAATAAGGTGGAGGAGTGCTAGAAGAAGACATCTGACATCTGGTTCAGGCCTCTACATGTGCAAGCAGGCACTCAACCCACACATACATGTGCATGTACCACACACATACAAGGAAAGAAAAGGAGGGAGGGAGGAAGGGGAGGAAGGAAGGAAGGAAAGAAGGAAGGAAGGCTGAGGAAGATACCCAACATTGATCTCTGGCCTCCACACAGACACACACACAGACACACACACAGACACAAATATTGTATAAGTTGCTGTTCGTGGTGACACACGCCTTTAATCCTAGCACTTGGAAGGTAGACACAGGTGGATGTCTGTCAACTCAAGGCCAGCCTGGTCTACAGAGTGAGTTCCAGGAGAGCTGGGGCTACAGGGAGACCCTGTCTCAAAAAGATAAATAAATAAATAAATAAATAAATAAATAAATAAATAAATAAATAAATAAAATATTGTTTAAAAGACAGTGAATTATGTTGATCCAGCAAGATGTCTCAGGGGATAAAAGCATCTGAGTTCAATCCCTGGAACCCACAGTAGAAGGACAGAGACAACTCCCCAAAGTTGTCTCCTGACTTCCACACATGTGGGGACCAGCATTCACATACACACACAAAAGTAATGAATAAAATAAATAAATTCAAAAGAACAAAATGAATTATGTTGAAGCTGGATGATGTGTACAAAGAGTTAACAGTACTGTTTACTCCTGCTTATTTACAGAGATAGATAGAATAAAAACAATACCAAAGAAATTTAAGTATTATATAAAGGACTTTTAAAAATTATCACATGGGGGCTGGAGAGATAGCCTAGCGGTTAAGAGTGCCGACTGCTCTTGCAGAGGACCCGGGTTCAATCCCCAGCACCCACATGGCGGCTAAGAACCATCTGAAACTCCAATTCCAGGAGAACTCCAGTTCCAGGGGAATCTGACACCCTCTTCTGACCTCCGCGGCATTGCACGACACGGGTGCACAAGCCTACATGCAGACAGTACACTCATACACATACAAAAATAAATAAAATTATCACATGAAAGCAGTTTTTGTTTCTAAGTCTATTCGATCAATTTGCCTTATATTCATGCAAGTGTCTGCTGTGAAAACAGCACAGTGCACTCTTCTTAAGCAGAAAGGAGAACAGCCTGAGATAATAATTCCAACTCCATGGCCATCAAAAAAAGCATTTTCCCCTTAACTAGAGGTTTTGTTAATAAACTGGATGCAACATTTACTTGTCAACATAATACAATGGTACTTTTCACGTATTGTTTGACTTATCAATCACCCAAAAGTCTGCTTTAACAATATCTACAGCTACAAAAAAGTCCTTCCTTGCACATAAGGAAACACAGTAGCTGAGTGTACAATAATAGAAAGACCAGAAACCACCACGTCAACTAATGCAGTGCTTTGCAGGGATAAATCAATGGTGAATAAATTAATTTTAATGGGTAAATAGGTTCTTGTAAACAAGGCAAAAGTAATAAAATGAAAGGGCAACACAATGAATCTGTGCTGGGTGCATGAGTGTTTATTGCTATACTTTCTGAATATCTGAACTATTACGAGATTTTAGAAAGTTCTATGGAGCTGAGCATGGTGGTGCATGCCTTTAATCCCAGCACTCAGGAGGCAGAGGCAGAGGCGGGGTGGATCTTTGTAAGTTCAAGGCCAGCCTGGTCTACAGAGCGAGCTCCAGGCCAGCTTGGAAGCTGGGGGCTTAGGGAAACCCTGTCTCGAGTCTCCAAAAAAAAAAAAAAAAAGGACGAAAGAAAGTTTCTATGGAAACAATTTTACCTTATCACCATGTTCTCTCTACCAGAACACCAGGCTCAGCTCCAACTTTGCTCCGAAAGGAAAAGAATCAGGAAACTTAAAGAGTCTCTGTGATGTAAGACTCTAAAGGGGAACACTTTTCAAAAGTAATATGAAAAGAACTCAACAGGTAGAGCAGAGGCCCCTGAAAACAACTAGAGAGCAAAGGAGAACAAACAATAGCAACTGTCAGCAAGTATTCCATGTGAGGATGGGGAGGGATCAGGAGGGATTATGCTGTCTGAATACCATCATACCATCTGCTGTGGAATGAGTATTTATGTTCCCCCCACAAATTCATGTTGAAGCCATAATCCCCAGTGTGATCTAGAGGTAGAGTCTTGGGAAGGTAATTGGGTTTAGGTGAGATCATAAGTGGGGCCCATTATGGCACTAAGGGACACAGTCTCTCTGTCCATCACATGAGAACAAAATCAGGAAGAGGCTCTCCCCAAGCCCCCAAACCCACCATGCTGCCACTCTGATCTCCAGACCCTTCCAGCTTCCAGAGCCATGAGGAAAAAAAGGTGGGGTTTTGTTGTTGGTTGGTTTTTTTGTTTTGTTTTGGGGTTTTTTTTGGTATTTTTTTGTGTTTTTGAGACAGGGTCTCTCTTTAGTCCCAGATGGCTTGGAGCTCATTCTGTAGACCAGGCTGGCCTTGAACTCACAGAGATCTGCCTGCCTCTGATTAAAGGTGTGCACCAGCCAGGTGTGGTGGCACACGCCTTTAATCCTAGCACTCGGGAGGCAGAGGCAGGCAGATCTTTGTGAGTTCAATGCCAACCTGGACTACAGAGTGAGTTCCAGGACAGCTGGGGCTACAGGGAGACCCTGTCTCAAAAAGACCAAAAAAATAAAAAATTAAATAAATAAATAAATAAATAAATAAATAAATAAATAAAGGTGTGCACCAAAATCAAACCCAGGTCCTCTGCAAGAGCAGTCAGTGCTTTTAAACACTGAGCCATCTCTCCAGCCCGAAAAAATTTTTTAAAGGAGCTGAAGAAATAGCTCCATAGTCAAGCAGAGGCCCTAGGTTCGATTCCCACCACCCACATGTCTGTTAACAACCATCTGTAACTCCAGTTCCATATTATCTGATCCCCTCTTCCGGCCTCTACCAGCATTGTATGTACATGGGCATAATTACATCCACACAAGCAAAACACTTGTACACATAAAATTTTTTAAATTTTTTTTTAAAGAAAAGTTGTTTAAGCCACCAAGTCTATAATAATTTGGTGTATCAGCCTAAACTAATCTACCTTGGTAGAAGGGTAGAGTGGCAAGGGAGATCTATGAAGCTAGCGAAAAGTCTCACAAATGAGTCACTGACTATCAGCACTCTGACTTCGGGACGTTTATCATATTGCTAAATGCACTTCAGAAGAATTTTCTCCACAGTTCCTCTGTAACCAAGGAAATTAACTATTTACTTCTCTGATACTGGCTACCACATGCTCAGAAAAGAGCAGGAGAAGGTGGTGGGAAAATTATGAATTAACCCCAATAACCCTGCTCATGAGATTCACATCTTGTGTAATCTCCTTTTGAGCACATGGTAGACCTAACAATCGCCTTTAAGCAATGGGCTGTAGCAAGTGGTGGGAACCCTCTCTTGCAGGCACTTTGCTATCTTCTCCCTTTCTTGCTGTGATGGAGCCAGGTGGCAGGCTGCAAAATACTCTGGGGAGGTCATAAGGCAAGGGACCAGGGAGGACCCTCTAGCCAAGAGCTGAGAAGAGCTGCAAAGCCCCAATCCATTCAGCAGTGACAAGAGTGAGCTAGGAAGTAGGCCCTTCCTAGCTGAGCCTCATGACTACACCTTGTGAGACCCTGAGCTAAACCCAGACTCCAAGCCAAGGAATACCAGATTTTTTTAAGTGCATTTTTGGATACTGCTAAGTTTGGGGAATATGTTCTAGAGCAATAGATAAGCCATTTATCTTAGTCTAGTCAAGTGGTTCAGTGGTAGGCCACTAAGTTGGATCCCTGCACTGAAAAGAAAAATGTCTTAAGAGACTATAAGCACATCTGACTTAATTAGTATAGTCAAGTATTGCTTAACAATATGGTAAGTTCTGAGAAATGCATAGTTAGGCAATTTCATCACTGAGCAGATAGAAGGAGTAAACTTACACAAACTGAGATTGCTAAGTGTCTAGGTAATATAACCTTGGGACTTCATTTGTGCAGTCCACCACTAGCCAGAACATCATCCTGGAGTGAATGATGAGACCTTTCTATTATTGCTCTTCAGAGAATCCATCTGTAAAGTATTCATTGACTCCAGACATGGAAGACAAGCCTAAGTAAAATTCTACACCATCCCTGAGAGTGAGGAGAAACCAAAAGGACAACAGAGCTAAATCTGGAAGCCATAGCATTAAGCGAAGGAGACAGACACAGTTACATGAAATGTTCAAAACAGACAACAGAAGCACAGCAGACCCCCAGCTAGGAGTATGGGCAGGAATGGGGAGTAACTGCTAAGGGGAAGATGAAAATATTGTAGGCTTGATCCAAGTCAGTGATACCCTGAAAACAACTAAATTTATCACAGTAAATAGATGAGTTATATGGTACCTGAACAATGCTGCTACAAATTTAAAAAAACACAAGAGCTACAGTTACTAAGTCTATAGGATTCAAAATTCTAAGACGTTTCATCAATAACAGAGAAAGGCCCTTCTGAGTCGCAAGTATTTAATAAGTCAAATTTTAATGTTGTACAAGCAAATGCTGATAACAGTAATAAAAGAACACAGTACAGATAAGCCACCAACCAATCACCAGACAACATCAGTCTCTTCTCACCACTTGATTATGATTTACTCATCAGGTACAACAGGGAACAGAGAGGACATGTCCACTACATGTTCAGCTCATAGGGCTCAGGGATCCCAAGTCAAATGGCACCAACAACTGCTCCCAGTCCAAATGTGCAACCAAGTCCTTCCATGAGGCTACCCTGGACAAAGGATCTGGAACCACAGAGAAAATTCTTCTAAAAGGTTGTAAGACAGAGGGCACACTGGTATAGATTTGCCTTTGGTGATAAGCACAACATCTGCATTGTGCTAAGAGACATCAAGGGAACCCACATCAGCATCAGGTCAAAGGTTAAACTCTACTGAGAGGCAACAATCCACAGTCACCAGGGAATGAGTCTGCTGTGGGACAGGTCCTTCGTACACGGTAAAGAGGCCCAGAATGATTCTACAACCTGAATATGAGTAAGAAAACAGAAGGTGACAGATGAGGTGGAAAAAGTGACAAAAACGACCTCCTGTGCCTTCCACAAGCATGGTTTCTGAGTAACACAAAATCAGTTGCTGCAAAACAGGCAATCATCTGGGAAATCTTTAAACAAAACTTCCTTACCCTCCAGATCTCGCCTGAGCAGACTGGTTCTCATTGCAACAAAAATGAATTACAAATTGTAGAATGCCCTGTGGAAAGTCTTGCCAGGGAGTCAACGGGCTTTATGTCTCATTCTAAAAAGCTGTGTGAACTCTGGCCCTCCAGTGACCACTGGAGAGCTGCGGACAGTGTTCCACTTCAACGAGTACTGGGATAAATGCAGCAGAGAAGGGGAAAGTCCTCCATGCTGGAGGAAATGCCATTCAAAATGTAACAGCATTTCCTTTTCAAATCTCTCATCTGCCTTCTTTTTCTATTCAAAGTAACTGTGAGAAGCACACACTGTCTTGTCTCCTCTCGTCTCTACCTGAAGAAGCTAAGAACATTGTCAACTACACTGACCGCTCAACACCGCCAACTTTGTGGCACTCACACATACATGTACCAAAAGGGCAGGCGTGGGGTGTGCACAGAATTCAGGGAGTCCATCTTACCCAGAACGCTTCTTCCTCAATCTTTTTTACCAGAGAGCCTCAATTCATTACACAGATTCAATCTCACTGATCACTATCAGATAGTAATCAGACGGACTGCACTTCCCTCTCCCAGGCTCTACCCGTCTTCATTGAAGGTTGAACTGTATTTTGAAAATAATGAGAACTGCTTGTTTAATCCCTTGGAATAATTACTGAAGCTTGAAACAAAGTCAATCAACAAGGTCAATTTCAAAAATAATGAGCTAAGCCTAAAATAAAGGAGGACAGAGGTAAGACAAGAGGGAGGGACCCCCAACAATCATTTTAAGTCTCCAAAAAAGAAGAGCAAATAGGCTGAACCACAAAGAAAACAAAAGTGTGAGCCCCGAGAAATTGCAGCTTAACACTGCTAAATAAATAAAGCCTACTTCAAAAGAAAAGAACTGTTAATGAGAGCAAAAACACCTTGCTGCTGCTGCCTTAAGGCTTAGAGGAAGACAAAGAAGAGACCTGCCAGGACAGAGCAAAGATCAGGCTAGAGCAAGCCGGAAGACCACTAAGCTATAAAAATTAACAGGAAAGTGAGACTTCACAAAAACACATCTGAAGATCCCACTTCTGCCAATGATTATAAATCTCGTACTTCAAAGCCAGCAACATCAGAAGCAAAAACCGTAGGAAACAAAAGCAGCAGACTGCGAGGGCAGCAGGGTGTCGGCCAGGAGGGGGGAGGTTCCTAAGAGGGAGGGGCTCAGGCCAAACCAAGCCCCGCCTCTCATCCTTAAACTCCATAAGTGGACTGCAGGTCCTAATACTCCCGTTGCAGGGGGGAAGGAAGAGACCACAAAGGTTTCTCTGTCTTTCCTTCCTCTTGGAAGGCAAAAGGAGTCAAACCTAAAAGGTCTGTAGGAATCTCTCGACAAGATTTTACAGCCGAGAAGACACAGGAAATGACAAAGATATGATTGAAAGAGGTTCACTCTTAAAAACAAGTGGATTGAAAATAAATAAATAAATAAATAAATAAATAAATAAATAAATAAATAAATAAATAAGGGGGCTGGAGAGATGGCCTAGCGGTTAAGAGTGCCGACTGCTCTTGCAGAGGACCTGGGTTTGATCCCCAGCACCCACATGGCGGCTGAGAGCCGTCTGTAACTCCAATTCCAGGAGAACTCCAGTTCCAGGGGAATCCGACGCCCTCTTCTGACCTCCGCGGCATTGCACGACACGGGTGCACAGACCTGCATGCAGACAGTACATTCAGACACATAGAAAATAAATAAATTAATTAAAAAATAATAATAAGTGGATTGCTGGGCATGGTGGCGCACACCTTTAATCCTAGCACTCAGGAGGCAGAGGCAGGCAGATCTTTGGGAGTTCAAGGCCAGCCTGGTCTACAGAGCGAGTTCCAGGCCAGCTGGGGCTACAAGGAGACCCTGTCTCGAAAAGACCAAAAAAAAAAAAAAAGAAAGAAAGAAGTGGATTTAAAGGTGCAAGGTTAATGACATTAAATAAATTAAAAAGAAAAAAAAACCCTTGGGAAAGAAAGCAGAATTTGAATAAGGAAGCCATTGATCACTGTCAAAATGCGAGCATAACATAACCAGCATTATGTCTTGCTCCGTTCTGTGTTGTTAGAGGTGGTTTGTTTGGATCAGTTTTGGAGGGGTTAAGTCCACAATCAGGCAGCCCCACCTGTGTGGCCTCGGGTGGGGACCGTCTAACATCACAACATGCCGCATGGCATCACGGCCGAAGCTTGTGTGAGAGAAGAGGTTCCTCGGCAAGACAAGAAGTGAAGTGAGGGCCTGGAATGGGCCCCGCCTCGTTCTTTCAGATTAACCTACTCCAAACCCTACAGTAATCCCTTCCATGGACAGTATTCCAAGACCCACCCCCTTTCTACTACACCTAGTTCTTAAAGCTCTACCACCACAGCCCACTCTGATGACTAGGCTTCCAGCAAAAAAATCTTTTGGGGAACAAGCCACATCCAAAACACAGCATTACAGAGTGTCGAATTAATTACTAAAGCATTAAAGATGTTTTTGACAGTCCAACTAAGCCAAAGTCTTAAACAACAAAACATTAAAATATAAGAAAGGTGCTCGGAGCCGGGCGTGGTGGCGCACGCCTTTAATCCTAGCACTTGGGAGGCAGAGGCAGGCGGATCTCTGTGAGTTCAAGGCCAGCCTGGTCTACAGAGTGAGTTCCAGGACAGCTGGGGCTACAGGGAGACCCTGTCTCAAAAAAAGAGTTTTTGGTCTTTTCGAGCACGGGTCTCCCTGTAGCCCAGCTGTACTAGAACTGCACTCTGTAGACCAAGCTGCTTGAACTCACAAAGATCCCTGTCTCTGCTTCCCCTCCCCGGCAATGCTGGGATTAACGGCGTATGCCACCACATTCCCCGGCTTCATTCCTTATTTATCTTATACATATATTAAATTTTACGATCAAATAAAAATTCAAGATATAGCTACATAATGTAAATTTATAATATAATATAAAGTAATATAAATATTATATTAATATTTGTTCCTATGGTCTTGTTTGTGCCTGCTGGTAACGAATGTAACAACTGCAATGCCATGGAGCCCAGAAGAGTGGTTTGGTGCCCCACTGACTGAGATTTTGATGGGTGTGTGCACTTGCCCATGTTGAGGATATTTGGGAACTTGAACTAAGATTCTTTTGTTTTTTTTTTTTTTTATTTTTTACTTTTTATTTTGTTATTTTCTGTATTGTTATGAATTACCGTTGTGATCTGTGCACCCGTGTTGTGAGTCGATGCTGGGTGTCAGAGAGGGTCTTCGGATTCCCCTGGAACTGGAGTTGCTCGCTGGAAACTGGGTTTAAGCGGCTCTCGGCCACGCTGGGGTGCTGGGATCAGGAACCCGAGATCCTCTGAAAGCGGTCGGACTCTGCTTAACCGCTAGGCCATCTCTCCAGCCCCCAAGCCTCATGTCAAAGAGCAGCAGGAATATCTTAACCATGTGAGACTCATCGTCTCTTAGCTGTTTTTTTTTTTTTATTTTTAAAATCTCTGCCAAGGCCATACTCTTGTTCCTTCATCCAATATATCCTACACATAATTTCTTAATAAACTTCGATTGTTGGTTCTTTGATATGAGGCAGTGTCTGAATAAGTTGTTATTTTCTTCACCACATACTTTCCTCCTAGACAGGGGCATCTGCTAATAGACGGGATCCTTATACCATTAAAGTGATATCTAGGCTGTGATGAGATGGCTATTGCGGTTAAGGCACTGACTTCTGCGAGGATCTGGGTTCGAGTCCCAGCACCACATGGCGTCCTGAAGCCGTTCTAATCCATTCCGGAGAACTCCGCCAGGAATCCCGACGGCCCTCTTCTACCTCCGCGGCTTGCACACAATGGGTGCACAAATCTGCTGCAGACAGCACATTCANCATCAAAAAGCATTTTCCCTTATACTACGAGGTTGTTAATAAACTTGAATGCACATTACTTGGTCAAAGCATAACCTAATGTAGCTTTTCACGTATTGCTTTGTACTTATCATCACCCAAAAGCGCTTTAAAACAATATCTGCAGCTACACAAAAAGTCCTTCCTTGCACATAAGGAAACACAGTAGCTGAGTGTACAATAATAGAAAGACCAGAAACCACCACGTCAACTAATGCAGTGCTTTGCAGGGATAAATCAATGGTGAATAAATTAATTTTAATGGGTAAATAGGTTCTTGTAAACAAGGCAAAAGTAATAAAATGAAAGGGCAACACAATGAATCTGTGCTGGGTGCATGAGTGTTTATTGCTATACTTTCTGAATATCTGAACTATTACGAGATTTTAGAAAGTTCTATGGAGCTGAGCATGGTGGTAAGCCATGCTTAATTCCAGCACTCAGGGGCAGAGCAGAGGCGGGGTGGATCTTTGTAGTTTCAAGGCCACCTGGTCTACAGAGCGAGCTCACAGGCCAGCTTGGAGCCTAAAGGGAGACCTGGATCTCTAAAAAAAGAAAAAAAAAAAAGAACGAATAAAAAGTATTCCTATGTGAAACATTTACCTTATCCCCATGATTTCTCTACAGAACACCAGGCTCAGAGATCTGCCAAACTTTGCTACCGACAGAAAAGGAAAAAATTCAGGCCAAACTTAAAGAGTCTCTGTGATGTAAGACTCTAAAGGGGAACACTTTTCAAAAGTAATATGAAAAGAACTCAACAGGTAGAGCAGAGGCCCTGAAAACACTGAGAGGAAAGGCAGAACAAACAAAAGCAACTGCAGCATAGTAATCTCCATGTTGAGATGGGGGAGGGTCAGAGGGGATTATGCTTCTGAAAAACCAGTCATACCATCTGTCTTGTGAATGCAGTAATTTATCGTTCCCCACAAATTCAAGTTAGCAATAATCCCAGTGTGATCAGAGGTAGAGTCTTGGGACGTATTGGGTTAGGTGAGAATCATAAGTGATGCAATTATGGCACTAGGGAACAGTCTCTCGTCATCACATGGAACAAAATCAGGAAGAAGGCTCTCCCAAGCCAAACCACCAAATGCTGCATACTCTGAATCTCTCAGACCCTTCCAGATTCCAGAAGCCATGAAGGAAAAAAGGTGGGTTTCGTTTGTTGGTTATTTTTTGTTTTGTTTGGGGTTTTTTTTGGTATTTTTTTGTGTTTCTTGAGACAGGGTGTCTCTTTAAGTCCCAGCTGGCTTGGGCTCATTCTGTAGACTCAAGCTGGCTCTTGAACTCACAGAGATACTGCCTGCCTCTGATTAAAGCTTTGCACAGCCCAGTGGGTGGCACACGCCTTTTAACTAGCACTCCGGAGGCAAGGCCAGGCAGATCTTGTGAGTTCAATGCTAGCCAGGCAGAAGAGTGAGTCCAGGACGCTGGGACTAAAAGGGAAGACCATGTCTCAATAAAATAAATAGCACCAAAAAAACAAATAATAAAAATTAATAAATACAATAAATAAATAATATAATATAATAAAATAAAGGTGTGCCACCAAAATCAAAACCTCAGTCCTCCTGCAAGAGCAGTCAAGTGCTTTTAAACAAGAGGCCATTCTCCAGCCCGAAAAATTTTTTAAGGAGGCTGAGAAAACTAGCTTCATTAGTCCAAGCAAGGCCCTAGGCTTATCGATTCCCACCACCCAACATGTCTGGTTAAGCACATCTGATAACTCACCAGTTACCATTATATCTGATCCCACTCTTCCCTGGCTCTAGCAGCATGTATGTAGCATGGGCATCAAGATTACATCCACACAAGCATAAAACTGTACATCATAAAATTTTTTAAAAATATTTTTTTATAAAAAAGTTGTTTAGCCACAAGCTATAATCATTGGTGTATCAGCCTAAACTAATCTACCTTGGTAGAAGGGTAGAGTGGCAAGGGAGATCTATGAAGCTAGCGAAAAGTCTCACAAATGAGTCACTGACTATCAGCACTCTGACTTCGGGACGTTTATCATATTGCTAAATGCACTTCAGAAGAATTTTCTCCACAGTTCCTCTGTAACCAAGGAAATTAACTATTTACTTCTCTGATACTGGCTACCACATGCTCAGAAAAGAGCAGGAGAAGGTGGTGGGAAAATTATGAATTAACCCCAATAACCCTGCTCATGAGATTCACATCTTGTGTAATCTCCTTTTGAGCACATGGTAGACCTAACAATCGCCTTTAAGCAATGGGCTGTAGCAAGTGGTGGGAACCCTCTCTTGCAGGCACTTTGCTATCTTCTCCCTTTCTTGCTGTGATGGAGCCAGGTGGCAGGCTGCAAAATACTCTGGGGAGGTCATAAGGCAAGGGACCAGGGGACGACTACCTAACCAGAGCTGAGAAACTCAAAGACCCTCATCCATCAGAGTGACAAGAGTTGAGCTAGGAGAGTAGGCCCTTCCGCTGAAGTCATGACTAAGCACCTTAGATGACCTGAAGCAACCCAGACTCCAAGCAAGGAATACCAGATTTGTTTTTTAAGTGTCATTTTTGGATACATGCTAAGATTTAGGGGAATATGTTCTTATGAGCAATAGATAATGCCATTTATCTTTAAGCTAGTCAATGTGGTTCATGTGGTAGGCCCACAATTGGATCATGCACTGAAAAGAAAATGTCTTAAGAGACTATAAGCACATCTGACTTAATTAGTATAGTCAAGTATTGCTTAACAATATGGTAAGTTCTGAGAAATGCATAGTTAGGCAATTTCATCACTGAGCAGATAGAAGGAGTAAACTTACACAAACTGAGATTGCTAAGTGTCTAGGTAATATAACCTTGGGACTTCATTTGTGCAGTCCACCACTAGCCAGAACATCATCCTGGAGTGAATGATGAGACCTTTCTATTATTGCTCTTCAGAGAATCCATCTGTAAAGTATTCATTGACTCCAGACATGGAAGACAAGCCTAAGTAAAATTCTACACCATCCCTGAGAGTGAGGAGAAACCAAAAGGACAACAGAGCTAAATCTGGAAGCCATAGCATTAAGCGAAGGAGACAGACACAGTTACATGAAATGTTCAAAACAGACAACAGAAGCACAGCAGACCCCCAGCTAGGAGTATGGGCAGGAATGGGGAGTAACTGCTAGGGGAACTGAAAAATATTGTAATGGCTAGATCCAAGATCAGTGAATACGCTGAACAACTAAATTTATCACAGTAAATAGATGAGTTATATGGTACCTGAACAATGCTGCTACAATATTTTAAAAAACACAAGAGCTGAACAGTTACTAAAAAAAGTCTATTAGGATTCAAAATTCTAAGACGTTTCATCAATAACAGAGAAAGGCCCTTCTGAGTCGCAAGTATTTAATAAGTCAAATTTTAATGTTGTACAAGCAAATGCTGATAACAGTAATAAAAGAACACAGTACAGATAAGCCACCAACCAATCACCAGACAACATCAGTCTCTTCTCACCACTTGATTATGATTTACTCATCAGGTACAACAGGGAACAGAGAGGACATGTCCACTACATGTTCAGCTCATAGGGCTCAGGGATCCCAAGTCAAATGGCACCAACAACTGCTCCCAGTCCAAATGTGCAACCAAGTCCTTCCATGAGGCTACCCTGGACAAAGGATCTGGAACCACAGAGAAAATTCTTCTAAAAGGTTGTAAGACAGAGGGCACACTGGTATAGATTTGCCTTTGGTGATAAGCCACAAATCTGCATTGTGCTAAGGACATCAAGGAACCACATCAGTCACAGTCAAGAGGTAAACCTACATGAGAGTGCAACAAATCCACAGTCACCAGAGGAATTGAGTCTGCTGTGGACAGGGTCCTTCGTAACCAGGAGAAATGAGGCCCAGATGAATTTTCAATAATAAATTAAGAAAAACAAGGTGACAGTAGTGAGGTGGAAAGAAAGGACAAAACGACCTCCTGGCCTTCCACAAGGCATGGTCTGAGTAAACAAAATCAGTTTGCTGCAGAAACAGCTAATCACTGGGGAAATTTTAACAAACCTTCCTTCCCCCTCCAATCCGCCGACATACTAGGGTTCTCATTGAACAAAAATGAATTACAAATTGTAGAATGCCCTGTGGAAAGTCTTGCCAGGGAGTCAACGGGCTTTATGTCTCATTCTAAAAAGCTGTGTGAACTCTGGCCCTCCAGTGACCACTGGAGAGCTGCGGACAGTGTTCCACTTCAACGAGTACTGGGATAAATGCAGCAGAGAAGGGGAAAGTCCTCCATGCTGGAGGAAATGCCATTCAAAATGTAACAGCATTTCCTTTTCAAATGCTCTCATCTGCCTTCTTATTTCTAATTCAAAGGTAACTGTGTAGAAGCTACATCCTGTCTTAGTCCTCCATCTCGTCTTCTACTAAGAAAGCTAAAGAACATGTCAACTTACACGTGACCCTGCTTCAACATGCGCCAACTTTAAGTGGCACTCAACATACAGATACAAAAAGGGCATGGCGTGGGGGTGCACAGAATCAGAGTACATCTACCCAGAACGGCTTTCTTCCTCAATCTTTTTTTTACCAGAGAGCCTCAATTCATTACACAGATTCAATCTCACTGATCACTATCAGATAGTAATCAGACGGACTGCACTTCCCTCTCCCAGGCTCTACCCGTCTTCATTGAAGGTTGAACTGTATTTTGAAAATAATGAGAACTGCTTGTTTAATCCCTTGGAATAATTACTGAAGCTTGAAACAAAGTCAATCAACAAGGTCAATTTCAAAAATAATGAGCTGCCTAAAAATAAAAGGATAGGAGCAGAGGTAAGACTAGAGGTGAGGGGACCAACATCTTTAAGTCTCCATAAAGAAGAGCAAATAGGCTGAACCACAAAGAAAACAAAAGTGTGAGCCCCGAGAAATTGCAGCTTAACACTGCTAAATAAATAAAGCCTACTTCAAAAGAAAAGAACTGTTAATGGAGAGCAAATAACACCTGCTCTGGTCCTCAGGCTTAGATGGAAGACAAAGGAAGAGACATTGCCAGACATGAGCAAGATCAGGCTAGAGCAAGCCGGAAGACCACTAAGCTATAAAAATTAACAGGAAAGTGAGACTTCACAAAAACACATCTGAAGATCCCACTTCTGCCAATGATTATAAATCTCGTACTTCAAAGCCAGCAACATCAGAAGCAAAAACCGTAGGAAACAAAAGCAGCAGACTGCGAGGGCAGCAGGGTGTCGGCCAGGAGGGGGGAGGTTCCTAAGAGGGAGGGGCTCAGGCCAAACCAAGCCCCGCCTCTCATCCTTAAACTCCATAAGTGGACTGCAGGTCCTAGAATGCCCGTTTGCAGGGGGAAGGAAGAACCACAAGGTGTTATCTTCTTTCTTCCTCTTGAAGGCAAAAGGAGTCAAACCTAAAAGGTCTGTAGGAATCTCTCGACAAGATTTTACAGCCGAGAAGACACAGGAAATGACAAAGATAAATATCGCATAGGTTCCTCTTAAACAGTGATAGAAAATAATAATAAATAAATTGAATATAATAAATAATAAATAAATATCAGGGGGTCGTGAGAGGTCCAGCGGTTAAGAGATGCGGACGGCATCTTGCAGATAGACCTTGGGTTCGACTTCCCAGCACCCACATGCGCTGAGAACCATCTGTAGACCTCCCAAGTTCCAGGAGATAATTCCAGTCATGGGAATCCGACGACCCTCTCTGACTCGGCGATGGCATTTCGATCATCCGACACGGGTGCACAGACAACTGGCAGTGCAGAATCAGTACATTCAGAACCATAGCAAATAATAAATGTTTGTTGAATGAAAAAAAATAGTAAGTGGATTGTCTGCGGCAATGGTCGGCGCACACCTTTATCTAGCCCTCAGGGCAGAGGCCATGCAATCCTTGGAGTTCAAGCCAGAACTGTCTTACCAGAGCGAGTTTTCCAGCCAGACTGGGGCTAAAAGAACCCTGTCTCGAAAGGACCCAAAAAAAAAAAAAAGAAAGAACAGTGATTATAAAGTCAAGGTTAATGACATTAATAATAAAAAGAAAAAAAACCTTGGAAAGAAGCAGATTATTGAATATAGGAAGCCATGTGAGTTCACTGTCAAATGCGAAGCATGAATCATAACCAGCCAAGTTATTGTCTTGCTCCTGATCTGTGTTGTGTAGAGGTGGGTTTGTTGGATTCAAGATTTTGGAGGGTTAAGTCCACACTCAGGGCAGGCCGCACCTGTGGCTCGGTTGACCGTCTAACATCACAACATGCCGCATGGCATCACGGCCGAAGCTTGTGTGAGAGAAGAGGTTCCTCGGCAAGACAAGAAGTGAAGTGAGGGCCTGGAATGGGCCCCGCCTCGTTCTTTCAGATTAACCTACTCCAAACCCTACAGTAATCCCTTCCATGGACAGTATTCCAAGACCCACCCCCTTTCTACTACACCTAGTTCTTAAATGCTCTACCACCAACAAGCCACACTGCTGATGATGAGGCGTTCCAGCAAAAAAATCTTTTTGGGGAAACACCACATCTTCAAACCAAGCAGTTACAGAGTTGATTATATTACAAAGCATCTAAGATGTTTTATTTGACAGTGCCCAACTAAGCAAGTTTACACAACAAAACATTAAGAATAAAGCAAGCAGGTCTCGAGCACGCGGCGTGTGGCTGCTATGTATATTAACACTGGGAGGCAGAGGCTAGTGATCTCTGTGATCAAGGCCAGCCTGTCTAACAAGAGTGAGTTCCAGACAACTGGGGCTACAGGGAGACCTCTTCTCAAAAACACCAAAAAAAGGACAGAAAAGAAAAGAAAGGTCTGCGGAGTGCAGCTCTGTGGTAAAGCACAACCTATATGAGGAGGACCTGTTTCCCTACATGTCAAAGGAATGGGGTGCAGTCGAAAAGAGAGAGCGGGAGGAGAATGAGAAGAGAAAGAGGGAGAGGGAGGAGGGAGCAATGGCAGTCAAGGATGTTAGTATCACTTTATTTTTTACTTAGTTAGTCATTGAGTATTATGTATTTGGAAGTACTGTCCTTTGCATGCAAGTTTAGTGCAACGGTTCAATAGTGCGTGTCAGTGCCTTGCGGAGGTATGCAAGTAGGGTGTCGGGATTCCTGGTGGCTGGGTTCTCCTGGAATGGAGTTTGAGACGGTTTTCCGGCCAATGTGGGTGCTGGGGATCGAACCCGTCCTCTGCAAGAGCAGCAGTGCCCTTAACGCTAGGCCATCTCTCCAGCCTAGATATCACTTTATGGTATAAGGAGATCCGTCTTTATTAGCAATGCCCCTTCTGGAGGAAATATGTGTGAAGAAAAAAAACTTATCGACACTTCATATCGAAGAAGCCACAATCAATTTATTAAGAAGAATAAGTGAGTGATATATTGGATAGAAGAGACAAAGTATGGCTGGCAGGATTTATAAAATAAAAAAAAAAAAAACAGGCTAGAGAGATGGTTCAATGCGTTAGAATACATTTGCTGCTCATCTTAAGAGGCTTTGGGGGCTGGAGAGATGGCCTAGCGGTTAAGAGCGCCCGACCAGCTCTTCAGAGGACCTGGGTTCGATCCCAGCACCCCAGCTGTGGCCGAGAGCCGCTTGAAACTCCAATTTCCATGGGAAGACTCCAGTTCCAGGGGAATCAAACACCACTCTGCTGACCTCCACGAACTACACAACACGGTGCACAGAAAAAAAACAAAAAAAAAAAAAAAAAACATCATAACGAGAAAAGACAAGAATAGTAAGAAAGAAAAAAAAAAAAAAAGGATCTTAGGTTTCAAGTTCCCAATATCCTCACATGGCAAGCTGGACAACCATCACAAATCTCCAGTTCCAGGTGGCAACTAAACCCTCTTCTGGCCTCCATGGATTGCAGGTTCGTGGTAACTTCGAATACCAGCAGGCAAAACAACCAACACGTATAAATAAGAAAGAGAAAGCCGGTGTGGTGGCGTACGGCTTTAATCTCCAGCACTTGGGTAACAAGAGGCAGCAGGATCTTTGTGTAGTTCTAAGGCCAGCCTGGTCTATCAGATGATTCCATGGTCTAGCTGGGCTACATGGAACCGTCTCAAAAGACCAAATAAAATAAAAAAAACAACAAAACAAAAAAAAAAAAAAAAAAAAAAAAGAAATGAATAAAATATTTTTTAAATGAAAAAGATACGTATTTTGACCTAAAATAGTTTAAGCAGGGGAAAAGCAAAGACTCAAGGCTGACATCAAAGCAGCCACCCCACATCAAGACCAAGGGCACCAAAGCAGACAGGCTAGGTAAACAGGAGACAGTAACATGCTTAAGATCTAGTTTGAGCCTAAGGTGGGGAGGGCACAGGAGAGTGCACGTTGTCTGCTCTCTTATATAGTCACCAAACACTTCTGCCATTAGATGTGGGAGTCCTTGCCACACCATTACCTCACTTGGGGACCAGCTGGGTGTCCCCTTATCCTAAGCAGTGCTTACACTATCTGGAGATAGCACCAGTCCCTCCAGACTGTCCCCACTTCAAATGCCTCAGACCAGTAGAAGCATCACTATGCATCTGGCTGCCTAACCATAACCCAGAGCTTCCGCTGTGCCTGCTCCATGGGTTTAACATGCGACACTAGTCCACAGAACTCAAACACACTTATCTTCCACTTACTGGTTTATTAAGAAAGGACATAGATAACAGGTGCATGAAGGTACACAGGGCACAGCCTGGAATAGTTCTCAGTGCAGGAGCCTCTGACTCCTTGCACTTAGGATTCACCATCCTCCCAGCACTCAGATGTGTTTACCAAGTGAGGAACTCCTTGAAAGCCCCTTAGGGGTTTGCAGGAGGGGTTTGTATGGAGGCTTCGTTGTACAGGCAGGAGGTTTATCTCCATTCCCAACCCTCTCCTCCAGAGCATGAGGGGTGAGGCTACACGCTCCAAGCTTATGATCCTGACTCGGTCTTTCATCGGCCTCCATTAAGAGACTCCCTAAACAAAGGATGCTACAATCACCCAGGAAACTTCGAAGGACTTAAGAGCTTTGTGTCAGGAATTAGTCGAAGACCAAATACTAGAGCGAAAGATTTTCCTGGTATCCTTATTAACAAAGGTGTTAGGAGTTCTGTCTTGGGAATAGAACAAAGACTAAACATGGAACCAAAACTTCTAACACCACCCATAACTCAAGGAACTTTAGGAGCTCCATGCCAGGAGCAGGCGGAAACCATATGCAGATTGCTCCCTATTTTACATTGAGGCATTAGCAGAAAATCGACAGAGAGAGCAGAACTCCTGAGGTTTAGAAGGAAGATGCAGAGGACCATGGGTCTACAGGAGACCTTGAGACTGTGCTAAACTGCTGAAGACAAGGTCTTGGTAGGATTGGGAGGATAAAATAAAGAAGGAGGAGCATAGAGAACTCCAGCAGGAAGATGAAGAATTTCAGGAAAGGAACAAAAGGGATAGAAAGAGACCATGCAGAGAGAGGCTTCTAGGGTGGGAAGGTTGAAAGGAAAGAGTGAATCAGCAGTGAAAACCCCTGGCCCCTGGCCGTCCTTAATGAGGCTGTAATCCAAGAACAGAGAGAGGCTTTAAGGAACAGCAAAAGCTCTCTTTTGTTATTTAATTTTCTTTTGCTGTTTAATTTATTTTGTGTGCAAATATGTGCATGTGTGTGGATGTCAGAGGACAACTTCTAGGAGTCAGTTCTCTACACCCACCCTGTGAGAGCAGGGGATCGAACTGGGTCATCAGGTTTGGCTGCAAGGGTCTTTATCTACTGAGCCCTCTCGCCCACCCAGGGCTTTTTGTCTTTCGGCCTGTTTGCTGCTGCTTCTTCCCTCAGAAGGAAGACATGAGCGTAACAGCTGGCTGTGAGAGGGAAAAGAGGAGAATACAGCACTTGGGAGCCTAAGAATGAGTCCAACCTGGGCTACACAGCAAGCTCCTATTTAAAAAAAAAAGGGGGGGGGGGCTGCCGGGCGTGGTAGTGCACGCCTTTAATCCCAGCACTCGGGAGGCAGAGGCAGGTGGATCTCTTTGAGTTCTAGGCCAGCCTGGTCTACAGAGTGAGTTCCAGGACAGCTGGGACTAAAGGGAGACCCCGTCTCAAAAAAAAAAGGAGGGGGTAGGGGGGCTGGGAAGAGGTGGGTAAGTGGGTAAGATGATCGGCGCAAAGGATGAGGCACTAGTCACCAAGCCTGATGACCTGAGTTTAATCCCTAGGACACACATGGTAGAAGGAGAGAACCAACCCCTCACAAGCTGTCCCCTGCCTCCACATGTATGCCATGGAATGGGTACGCGCGCACACGCACGCACAAATAAATTAATCGAAATATAAAAATTATTTTTAAAAGATGAGAAGCATTACCGGAGAGAATGATGCACCAAAAGGAGGAGGTGGTGTCAATATTATGTCAGGCTGAGCCTGAGAAAGAGGAGGCAGAAGCTTCCCACCACCGAGGAAGCATCAGTCCTTTCTCTAAAAGAGTGAAGAGTACACAAGGCAGGACTTTTCCAGTCAGGTATGGAGTGATATTGGATCACAGATACCAGCTTGCAGTTTACATACTGAGGAGATCAGAATACACACTCTGGAGACAGTATACCAAGGCATTACAACTCTTTTCTGTTTTGGTTTTGGTTTTGAAACAGGGTCTTATGTAGCCCAGGCTGGCCTCAAACTCACTACATAGCCAAGGACAATTATAGCCATGTTACCACATCTGATGTACATGGTGCTGGACTTCATGCATGCTGGGCAAGCACTGTTCCAACTTAGCTGCATCTCCAGCCTAGAACTTTAATGCTAAGAAGTTCTTTTTGTGTGTGTGTTTTTGAGACCCTTTAAGTCCTAGCTGGCCTGGAGCTCACTCTGTAGACCAGGCTGGCCTTGAACTCACAGAGATCCACCTGCCTCTGCCTCCAGAGTGCTGGGATTAAAGGCATGTGCCACCACGCCCAGGACTAAAGGCAGTTCTTAACTGCCATGTGGGTGCTGGGAATCAAACCCAGGTCCTCTGCAAGAGCAGTCAGTGCTTTTAACCGCTGAGCCATCTCTCCAGCACCATAAAAAGTTCTTAAGAATATAGGAAGGTTGGGGCTGAAGAGATGACTGAGCAGTAAAGAACACTGGCTGCTCTTACAGAGGAGCCAGGTTCAGTTCCCAGCACTCACATGGCAGCAACTGTCCATAACTCCAGTTCCATGGGATCTGACACCCTCTTCTGACATCTGCAGACACTGCATGACACTGGTCACTGGTGCACTGACATACATGTAAGCAATACACTCATCCACATAAAATAAAAATAATAAATAAAATATAAAAAAGAATATAGGGCCAGGAGTGGTGGTGCATGCCTTTAATCCCAGCACTCGGGAGGCAGAGGCAGAGGCAGGCAGGCCTTTGTGAGTTTAAGGCCAGCCTGGTCTACAGAGTGAGTTCCAGGACAGCTGGAGTTACAGGGAGACCCTGACTCAAAAAGACCAAAAAAGAAAAAAAA
>VZQC01001279.1:525066-545066 GCA_009823505.1 Rhizomys pruinosus
GACAGCCTAACATGGGTGCTGCAAGTCAGGTCCTCTGCAAGAGCAGCCAGTGCTTTAACCAGATTCTGATCAGCAAGGATTGCTTAGTCAAAAGGAACTAAGCATAAAGCATGATAAGATTCAGAGGATCAGAGCCCTTAACTGGTTTAATTTGCTACCAAGATGTCTGTAGACAGTAGCTCCTGAATAGATTATTTGTTAGATGCTTTAAAGTGTCCATAGAAAGGGCTGGAGAGATAGCCTAGTGGTTAAGAGCACTGACTGCTCTTGCAGAGGACCTGGGTTCAATCCCCAGCACCCACATGGTGGCTAAGAACCGTCTGTAACTCCAATTCCAGGAGAACTCCAGTTCCAGGGGAATCCGACACCCTCTTCTGACCTCCGCGGCATTACACACGGGTGCACAAACCTACATGCAGACAGTACATTCATACACATACAAAAATAAAAAAATAAATAAGTAAAGTGTTCACAGAAGCTACATGAATAAAATGGCAGGACAGAGAAGCATAAAGGTAATTATTGTGGTCTGAATCTTAAATATTCCCCAAAAGTTCTCACATCAAAAGCTTGGCCTCAGTTGAAGGTACAGTGGGAGGTGAGTCTAGTTGGAGAAGGTAGGTCACTTCAAGGGTAAGATTAGTCCTGGTCCTTGGTGTACCCTCTTCCCCTCTCTTGCTCTAATTCCCGGCCATGAAGTTAGTAGCTCTGCTCCAACAATGCCCCCACCACGACGTTCTGCCTTCCCACAGTCAAAAATAATGAGGCTGAGCAGCCAGATGTGAACTTCTGAAACTGTGAGTCAAAATAACCCTTTCCTTATTTAATTTGATTTTTCTAAAGTATTTTTCTACAGAGACAGAAAGTAACTAACACAGTAAAAGAGACCTGTGATGGGCCGAGTGGTGGCCCCCAAGAAGTTATGTCCAACTCCTAATCCCTAGAGCCTATGGGTATAAAGCTACTACAGGGGCTGGAGAGATGGCCTAGCGGTTAAGAGCACCGACTGCTCTTGCAGAGGACCCGGGTTCGATTCCCAGCACCCACATTGCGGCTGACAACTGTCTTTAACTCCAGTTTCAGGGGAATCCGACACCCTCTTCTGACCTCTGCAGCACTGCACAACATGGGTGCACAAACCTACATGCAGACTGTACATTCATACACATACAAAAATAAATAAAATTAATAAAATAAAATAAATAAGTAAACCTACTACAAAGGGTTACAAAGACTGTGAGGTGAGACCCTGTGGGTTTCCCAAGTGGGGCGTAACTCCTAGCACTTGGGAGGCAGAGGCAGGTGGATCTTTGTGAGTTCAAGGTCAGCCTGGTCTACAGAGTGAGTTCCAGGACAGCTGGGGCTGCAGGGAGACCCTGTCTCAAAAAGACCAAAAATAAATAAATAAATAAATAAATAAATAAATAAATAAACTGATGCTAAGATTTTCAGAAAATAAAAAGCAGGCATTCAGTCAAAAAGCCCATTAGATATTTTGGGAAATGTTTTAAATATTTATTTGTAATTACGTTTGTGCATTTGTCTATGTAGGAGGATGTGAACATGGAGTGCCTGCAGGAGCCAGAGAGGGTTGGATCCCCTGGAACTGGAATTACAGGCTGTCTTGACAGCCTAACATGGGTGCTGCAAGTCAGGTCCTCTGCAAGAGCAGCCAGTGCTTTAACCAGATTCTGATCAGCAAGGATTGCTTAGTCAAAAGGAACTAAGCATAAAGCATGATAAGATTCAGAGGATCAGAGCCCTTAACTGGTTTAATTTGCTACCAAGATGTCTGTAGACAGTAGCTCCTGAATAGATTATTTGTTAGATGCTTTAAAGTGTCCATAGAAAGGGCTGGAGAGATAGCCTAGTGGTTAAGAGCACTGACTGCTCTTGCAGAGGACCTGGGTTCAATCCCCAGCACCCACATGGTGGCTAAGAACCGTCTGTAACTCCAATTCCAGGAGAACTCCAGTTCCAGGGGAATCCGACACCCTCTTCTGACCTCCNCATCAAAAAGCATTTTCCCTTATACTACGAGGTTGTTAATAAACTTGAATGCACATTACTTGGTCAAAGCATAACCTAATGTAGCTTTTCACGTATTGCTTTGTACTTATCATCACCCAAAAGCGCTTTAAAACAATATCTGCAGCTACACAAAAAGTCCTTCCTTGCACATAAGGAAACACAGTAGCTGAGTGTACAATAATAGAAAGACCAGAAACCACCACGTCAACTAATGCAGTGCTTTGCAGGGATAAATCAATGGTGAATAAATTAATTTTAATGGGTAAATAGGTTCTTGTAAACAAGGCAAAAGTAATAAAATGAAAGGGCAACACAATGAATCTGTGCTGGGTGCATGAGTGTTTATTGCTATACTTTCTGAATATCTGAACTATTACGAGATTTTAGAAAGTTCTATGGAGCTGAGCATGGTGGTAAGCCATGCTTAATTCCAGCACTCAGGGGCAGAGCAGAGGCGGGGTGGATCTTTGTAGTTTCAAGGCCACCTGGTCTACAGAGCGAGCTCACAGGCCAGCTTGGAGCCTAAAGGGAGACCTGGATCTCTAAAAAAAGAAAAAAAAAAAAGAACGAATAAAAAGTATTCCTATGTGAAACATTTACCTTATCCCCATGATTTCTCTACAGAACACCAGGCTCAGAGATCTGCCAAACTTTGCTACCGACAGAAAAGGAAAAAATTCAGGCCAAACTTAAAGAGTCTCTGTGATGTAAGACTCTAAAGGGGAACACTTTTCAAAAGTAATATGAAAAGAACTCAACAGGTAGAGCAGAGGCCCTGAAAACACTGAGAGGAAAGGCAGAACAAACAAAAGCAACTGCAGCATAGTAATCTCCATGTTGAGATGGGGGAGGGTCAGAGGGGATTATGCTTCTGAAAAACCAGTCATACCATCTGTCTTGTGAATGCAGTAATTTATCGTTCCCCACAAATTCAAGTTAGCAATAATCCCAGTGTGATCAGAGGTAGAGTCTTGGGACGTATTGGGTTAGGTGAGAATCATAAGTGATGCAATTATGGCACTAGGGAACAGTCTCTCGTCATCACATGGAACAAAATCAGGAAGAAGGCTCTCCCAAGCCAAACCACCAAATGCTGCATACTCTGAATCTCTCAGACCCTTCCAGATTCCAGAAGCCATGAAGGAAAAAAGGTGGGTTTCGTTTGTTGGTTATTTTTTGTTTTGTTTGGGGTTTTTTTTGGTATTTTTTTGTGTTTCTTGAGACAGGGTGTCTCTTTAAGTCCCAGCTGGCTTGGGCTCATTCTGTAGACTCAAGCTGGCTCTTGAACTCACAGAGATACTGCCTGCCTCTGATTAAAGCTTTGCACAGCCCAGTGGGTGGCACACGCCTTTTAACTAGCACTCCGGAGGCAAGGCCAGGCAGATCTTGTGAGTTCAATGCTAGCCAGGCAGAAGAGTGAGTCCAGGACGCTGGGACTAAAAGGGAAGACCATGTCTCAATAAAATAAATAGCACCAAAAAAACAAATAATAAAAATTAATAAATACAATAAATAAATAATATAATATAATAAAATAAAGGTGTGCCACCAAAATCAAAACCTCAGTCCTCCTGCAAGAGCAGTCAAGTGCTTTTAAACAAGAGGCCATTCTCCAGCCCGAAAAATTTTTTAAGGAGGCTGAGAAAACTAGCTTCATTAGTCCAAGCAAGGCCCTAGGCTTATCGATTCCCACCACCCAACATGTCTGGTTAAGCACATCTGATAACTCACCAGTTACCATTATATCTGATCCCACTCTTCCCTGGCTCTAGCAGCATGTATGTAGCATGGGCATCAAGATTACATCCACACAAGCATAAAACTGTACATCATAAAATTTTTTAAAAATATTTTTTTATAAAAAAGTTGTTTAGCCACAAGCTATAATCATTGGTGTATCAGCCTAAACTAATCTACCTTGGTAGAAGGGTAGAGTGGCAAGGGAGATCTATGAAGCTAGCGAAAAGTCTCACAAATGAGTCACTGACTATCAGCACTCTGACTTCGGGACGTTTATCATATTGCTAAATGCACTTCAGAAGAATTTTCTCCACAGTTCCTCTGTAACCAAGGAAATTAACTATTTACTTCTCTGATACTGGCTACCACATGCTCAGAAAAGAGCAGGAGAAGGTGGTGGGAAAATTATGAATTAACCCCAATAACCCTGCTCATGAGATTCACATCTTGTGTAATCTCCTTTTGAGCACATGGTAGACCTAACAATCGCCTTTAAGCAATGGGCTGTAGCAAGTGGTGGGAACCCTCTCTTGCAGGCACTTTGCTATCTTCTCCCTTTCTTGCTGTGATGGAGCCAGGTGGCAGGCTGCAAAATACTCTGGGGAGGTCATAAGGCAAGGGACCAGGGGACGACTACCTAACCAGAGCTGAGAAACTCAAAGACCCTCATCCATCAGAGTGACAAGAGTTGAGCTAGGAGAGTAGGCCCTTCCGCTGAAGTCATGACTAAGCACCTTAGATGACCTGAAGCAACCCAGACTCCAAGCAAGGAATACCAGATTTGTTTTTTAAGTGTCATTTTTGGATACATGCTAAGATTTAGGGGAATATGTTCTTATGAGCAATAGATAATGCCATTTATCTTTAAGCTAGTCAATGTGGTTCATGTGGTAGGCCCACAATTGGATCATGCACTGAAAAGAAAATGTCTTAAGAGACTATAAGCACATCTGACTTAATTAGTATAGTCAAGTATTGCTTAACAATATGGTAAGTTCTGAGAAATGCATAGTTAGGCAATTTCATCACTGAGCAGATAGAAGGAGTAAACTTACACAAACTGAGATTGCTAAGTGTCTAGGTAATATAACCTTGGGACTTCATTTGTGCAGTCCACCACTAGCCAGAACATCATCCTGGAGTGAATGATGAGACCTTTCTATTATTGCTCTTCAGAGAATCCATCTGTAAAGTATTCATTGACTCCAGACATGGAAGACAAGCCTAAGTAAAATTCTACACCATCCCTGAGAGTGAGGAGAAACCAAAAGGACAACAGAGCTAAATCTGGAAGCCATAGCATTAAGCGAAGGAGACAGACACAGTTACATGAAATGTTCAAAACAGACAACAGAAGCACAGCAGACCCCCAGCTAGGAGTATGGGCAGGAATGGGGAGTAACTGCTAGGGGAACTGAAAAATATTGTAATGGCTAGATCCAAGATCAGTGAATACGCTGAACAACTAAATTTATCACAGTAAATAGATGAGTTATATGGTACCTGAACAATGCTGCTACAATATTTTAAAAAACACAAGAGCTGAACAGTTACTAAAAAAAGTCTATTAGGATTCAAAATTCTAAGACGTTTCATCAATAACAGAGAAAGGCCCTTCTGAGTCGCAAGTATTTAATAAGTCAAATTTTAATGTTGTACAAGCAAATGCTGATAACAGTAATAAAAGAACACAGTACAGATAAGCCACCAACCAATCACCAGACAACATCAGTCTCTTCTCACCACTTGATTATGATTTACTCATCAGGTACAACAGGGAACAGAGAGGACATGTCCACTACATGTTCAGCTCATAGGGCTCAGGGATCCCAAGTCAAATGGCACCAACAACTGCTCCCAGTCCAAATGTGCAACCAAGTCCTTCCATGAGGCTACCCTGGACAAAGGATCTGGAACCACAGAGAAAATTCTTCTAAAAGGTTGTAAGACAGAGGGCACACTGGTATAGATTTGCCTTTGGTGATAAGCCACAAATCTGCATTGTGCTAAGGACATCAAGGAACCACATCAGTCACAGTCAAGAGGTAAACCTACATGAGAGTGCAACAAATCCACAGTCACCAGAGGAATTGAGTCTGCTGTGGACAGGGTCCTTCGTAACCAGGAGAAATGAGGCCCAGATGAATTTTCAATAATAAATTAAGAAAAACAAGGTGACAGTAGTGAGGTGGAAAGAAAGGACAAAACGACCTCCTGGCCTTCCACAAGGCATGGTCTGAGTAAACAAAATCAGTTTGCTGCAGAAACAGCTAATCACTGGGGAAATTTTAACAAACCTTCCTTCCCCCTCCAATCCGCCGACATACTAGGGTTCTCATTGAACAAAAATGAATTACAAATTGTAGAATGCCCTGTGGAAAGTCTTGCCAGGGAGTCAACGGGCTTTATGTCTCATTCTAAAAAGCTGTGTGAACTCTGGCCCTCCAGTGACCACTGGAGAGCTGCGGACAGTGTTCCACTTCAACGAGTACTGGGATAAATGCAGCAGAGAAGGGGAAAGTCCTCCATGCTGGAGGAAATGCCATTCAAAATGTAACAGCATTTCCTTTTCAAATGCTCTCATCTGCCTTCTTATTTCTAATTCAAAGGTAACTGTGTAGAAGCTACATCCTGTCTTAGTCCTCCATCTCGTCTTCTACTAAGAAAGCTAAAGAACATGTCAACTTACACGTGACCCTGCTTCAACATGCGCCAACTTTAAGTGGCACTCAACATACAGATACAAAAAGGGCATGGCGTGGGGGTGCACAGAATCAGAGTACATCTACCCAGAACGGCTTTCTTCCTCAATCTTTTTTTTACCAGAGAGCCTCAATTCATTACACAGATTCAATCTCACTGATCACTATCAGATAGTAATCAGACGGACTGCACTTCCCTCTCCCAGGCTCTACCCGTCTTCATTGAAGGTTGAACTGTATTTTGAAAATAATGAGAACTGCTTGTTTAATCCCTTGGAATAATTACTGAAGCTTGAAACAAAGTCAATCAACAAGGTCAATTTCAAAAATAATGAGCTGCCTAAAAATAAAAGGATAGGAGCAGAGGTAAGACTAGAGGTGAGGGGACCAACATCTTTAAGTCTCCATAAAGAAGAGCAAATAGGCTGAACCACAAAGAAAACAAAAGTGTGAGCCCCGAGAAATTGCAGCTTAACACTGCTAAATAAATAAAGCCTACTTCAAAAGAAAAGAACTGTTAATGGAGAGCAAATAACACCTGCTCTGGTCCTCAGGCTTAGATGGAAGACAAAGGAAGAGACATTGCCAGACATGAGCAAGATCAGGCTAGAGCAAGCCGGAAGACCACTAAGCTATAAAAATTAACAGGAAAGTGAGACTTCACAAAAACACATCTGAAGATCCCACTTCTGCCAATGATTATAAATCTCGTACTTCAAAGCCAGCAACATCAGAAGCAAAAACCGTAGGAAACAAAAGCAGCAGACTGCGAGGGCAGCAGGGTGTCGGCCAGGAGGGGGGAGGTTCCTAAGAGGGAGGGGCTCAGGCCAAACCAAGCCCCGCCTCTCATCCTTAAACTCCATAAGTGGACTGCAGGTCCTAGAATGCCCGTTTGCAGGGGGAAGGAAGAACCACAAGGTGTTATCTTCTTTCTTCCTCTTGAAGGCAAAAGGAGTCAAACCTAAAAGGTCTGTAGGAATCTCTCGACAAGATTTTACAGCCGAGAAGACACAGGAAATGACAAAGATAAATATCGCATAGGTTCCTCTTAAACAGTGATAGAAAATAATAATAAATAAATTGAATATAATAAATAATAAATAAATATCAGGGGGTCGTGAGAGGTCCAGCGGTTAAGAGATGCGGACGGCATCTTGCAGATAGACCTTGGGTTCGACTTCCCAGCACCCACATGCGCTGAGAACCATCTGTAGACCTCCCAAGTTCCAGGAGATAATTCCAGTCATGGGAATCCGACGACCCTCTCTGACTCGGCGATGGCATTTCGATCATCCGACACGGGTGCACAGACAACTGGCAGTGCAGAATCAGTACATTCAGAACCATAGCAAATAATAAATGTTTGTTGAATGAAAAAAAATAGTAAGTGGATTGTCTGCGGCAATGGTCGGCGCACACCTTTATCTAGCCCTCAGGGCAGAGGCCATGCAATCCTTGGAGTTCAAGCCAGAACTGTCTTACCAGAGCGAGTTTTCCAGCCAGACTGGGGCTAAAAGAACCCTGTCTCGAAAGGACCCAAAAAAAAAAAAAAGAAAGAACAGTGATTATAAAGTCAAGGTTAATGACATTAATAATAAAAAGAAAAAAAACCTTGGAAAGAAGCAGATTATTGAATATAGGAAGCCATGTGAGTTCACTGTCAAATGCGAAGCATGAATCATAACCAGCCAAGTTATTGTCTTGCTCCTGATCTGTGTTGTGTAGAGGTGGGTTTGTTGGATTCAAGATTTTGGAGGGTTAAGTCCACACTCAGGGCAGGCCGCACCTGTGGCTCGGTTGACCGTCTAACATCACAACATGCCGCATGGCATCACGGCCGAAGCTTGTGTGAGAGAAGAGGTTCCTCGGCAAGACAAGAAGTGAAGTGAGGGCCTGGAATGGGCCCCGCCTCGTTCTTTCAGATTAACCTACTCCAAACCCTACAGTAATCCCTTCCATGGACAGTATTCCAAGACCCACCCCCTTTCTACTACACCTAGTTCTTAAATGCTCTACCACCAACAAGCCACACTGCTGATGATGAGGCGTTCCAGCAAAAAAATCTTTTTGGGGAAACACCACATCTTCAAACCAAGCAGTTACAGAGTTGATTATATTACAAAGCATCTAAGATGTTTTATTTGACAGTGCCCAACTAAGCAAGTTTACACAACAAAACATTAAGAATAAAGCAAGCAGGTCTCGAGCACGCGGCGTGTGGCTGCTATGTATATTAACACTGGGAGGCAGAGGCTAGTGATCTCTGTGATCAAGGCCAGCCTGTCTAACAAGAGTGAGTTCCAGACAACTGGGGCTACAGGGAGACCTCTTCTCAAAAACACCAAAAAAAGGACAGAAAAGAAAAGAAAGGTCTGCGGAGTGCAGCTCTGTGGTAAAGCACAACCTATATGAGGAGGACCTGTTTCCCTACATGTCAAAGGAATGGGGTGCAGTCGAAAAGAGAGAGCGGGAGGAGAATGAGAAGAGAAAGAGGGAGAGGGAGGAGGGAGCAATGGCAGTCAAGGATGTTAGTATCACTTTATTTTTTACTTAGTTAGTCATTGAGTATTATGTATTTGGAAGTACTGCTTGCATGCAAGTTTATGTGCAATCGGTTTCAATAAGTGTCCGTGCAGTGCCTCGCGGAGGTAAGAAGAGGGTGTCGGGATTCCTGGTCTTGGGTTCTCCTGGAAGTGGAGTTTGAGACGGTTTTCCGGGCCCAATGTGGGTGCTGGGGACTCGAACCCAGATCCTCTGCAGAGCAGACAGTGCCCTTAACGCTAGGCCCATCTCATCCAGCCTAGATATCACTTTAATGGGTATAAGGAGATCCCGTCCTTTATTAGCAATGCCCCTGTCTGGAGGAAATATGTGGCTGAAGAAAATAACAACGTTATCAGACACTTCATATCAAGAAGCCACAATCAATTTATTAAGAAGAATAAGTGAGTGATATATTGGATAGAAAACAAAGTATGGCCTTGGCAGGATTTATAAAATAAAAAAAAAAAAAACAGGCTTAAGAGAGATGGTTCAAATGGTTAAGAATACTGTTGCTGCTCATTTGACAGAGGCTTGGGGGCTGGAGAAGATGGCCTAGCGGTTAAGCAGACTGCTCCGACCAGTCTTCAGAGGACTGGGTTCGATCACCAGCACCCCCAGCTGTGGCCGATGAGCCGCTTGATAACTCCAATTTCCAGGAGAAGACTCCAGTTCCAGGGGAATTCAAAACCCTCTCTGACCTCCACAGAACTACACAACACGGGTGCACAAAAAAAAAAAAAAAAAAAAAAAAAAAAAAAAAAAAAGACAAAGAATAAAAAAAAAAAAAAAAAAAAGAGGATCTTAGGTTCAAGTTCACCAAATAGTCCTCACATGGGCAGCTGACAACCATCAAAATTCCAGTTCCAGTGGGCACCAAACCCTCTTCTGGCTCCATGGCATTGCAGTTGTGGTAACTTCGAATACGCAGCAGGAGAACAACCAACACATAATATGAAGAAAGAAAAGCCGGTGTGGTGGCGTACGCCTTTAATGCTCAGCACTGGGAAGCAAGGCAGCGGATCCTTTGTGAGCTCAAGGCCAGCCTGGTCTACAGAATGACTTCCATGTCTAGCTTGGGCTACATAATCACGTCTCAAAAGACCAAATAAATAAAAAAAACAACAAAACAAAAAAGAAATGAATAAAATATTTTTTAAATGAAAAAGACATACGTATTTTGGACCTAATATTTAAGCAGCGGGAAAAGTGAAACAGACCAAGCTTGGTAACTCTCAATAGCAACACCCAACAATCAAAAGACCATAGGACTGCCAAAGCAGACACGGCTAGGTTAACAGGAAGACAGATACATCTGCTTTTATATCTACATTGAAGCCTAATTGTTCGCGGGGATGGGCAAGAGGAGTGCATCTCGTCTGGAGTTCTCGTTAATATATTGTCACCAAAAAATCACTTCTGTACATTAGATGGGCGGTAGTCTTGCCACACCTTACCTCACTGGGGATCAGCTGGGTGTCTTAGATCGCTAAATGCTTTACACATCTGGAATGAACCACATCCTCCGAGGTCCCCACTTCAAATGTCTCGTACAATTGAGCATAACTCATGTTCAGAGCTGGCTGCATAACCATTAACAGACTTTTCGCTTTGCCTGCTCCATGGGTTTTAAATGCGCTCATCTATCAGCAGACGAAACACATTATTCATCTGTCTCGTATCTAATTCAAGAAAAGACTTGATAAGCAGAGTGGCATGAAACGGTGAACGTGACAGCCTGGAAAAGGTTCTCATGCAGAGCTCTAGACTTCTTGCAAACTTAGATTCACTCATCCTCCAGCACTCATGATGATCTGTTTTACCATAGTGAATGTAATACTCTCATGGAAAACACATTAGGTTTGATGGAGGGGTTGATATGGAGGGCTTCGTTGTACAGGCAGGAGGTTTATCTCCATTCCCAACCCTCTCCTCCAGAGCATGAGGGGTGAGGCTACACGCTCCAAGCTTATGATCCTGACTCGGTCTTTCATCGGCCTCCATTAAGAGACTCCCTAAACAAAGGATGCTACAATCACCCAGGAAACTTCGAAGGACTTAAGAGCTTTGTGTCAGGAATTAGTCGAAGACCAAATACTAGAGCGAAAGATTTTCCTGGTATCCTTATTAACAAAGGTGTTAGGAGTTCTGTCTTGGGAATAGAACAAAGACTAAACATGGAACCAAAACTTCTAACACCACCCATAACTCAAGGAACTTTAGGAGCTCCATGCCAGGAGCAGGCGGAAACCATATGCAGATTGCTCCCTATTTTACATTGAGGCATTAGCAGAAAATCGACAGAGAGAGCAGACACTTTGAGCGTTTTGAGCAGGATACATAGATTGCCAGAGGACCAGGGTCTTACAGGAACTCTGAGCTGGCTAAATCTAAGCTGGAACAAGGTCTTGCGTATGATTGGAAGATGAAAAATAAAGAATGAGGGCATAGAGAATCTCCACACAAGAAATGAAGAATTATCAGGAAAGGTATAAAAGTGGATTAGAAGAGACAATGGCAGAGAGGCTTCTTAGGAGTATGGGACGTTGACAGAAAGAGTGGTAATGCAGAAGCGAAATACCGAATGGCTTGGCGTCCCTATGAGGCTGTAACTCAAGACAGAGAGAGGATAATGGTAACTGATAGTTCTTCTGTTTTATTGTTTCTTTTGCTGTTTTCATTTATTTTTGTTCCAAATATGTTGCATTTGATGATGTCAGAGGACAACTTCTAGAGTCAGTTCTCTAACCCCCGTGGAGAAGCAGGGCATGACGGGTCACAAGGTTGGTGCAAGGGTCCTTTAATCTACTGGCCCTCTGCACACTCAGGCTTTTTGTCTTTCGCCTGTTGCTGCTTGCTTTTACCTCAGAATGAAGACATGAGCGGTACAGGTGGCTGTTAGAGAAAAGAGGAAGAATACAAGCACTGTGAGACTCTATAGAATGGAGTCCAACTGGGCTAACAGCAAGTCTATTTAAAAAGAAAAGGGGTGCGGGGGCTCTCGGGCGTGGAGTAGTGCAAGCCCTTAATCCCATCACTCGGGGAGGCAGAGTTCAGGTGGATCATGCTTGAGTTCTAGGCAGTCCTGTTCTACAGAGTTGAGCTCCAGGACAGCTGGACTTAAAGGGACCTCGTCGCACAAAGAACATAATGGGTGGGGGTGGTGGGGCTGGGGAAGGAGGTGGGAAGGTGGTGTAATATGCTATGAGCCGGCATCGTCAAATGCGACTGAGCCAGCTAGTCACAAGCAATGATGATGAGTTTAAATCCCTAGACATACATGAAGTTAGAGAAGGAGAAGACCAACCCTCACAAGCTTCGCCATGCGTCATCTTGTATGGCCATTGGATAATCAGGTACTAGCGCCACGAACAGGCAACCTTGACACGAAATATGAATACATTTCGGAAATATTCATCAAAGTATTTTCAAAATCATCGAGAAGCATCTTTACCGAGTAAGATAACTGATGGCATCAAAAGGTGATGAAGTATGTAGTCAATTTTATGTCAGGCTGATCCTGAGAAAGGAGGACGGCAGAAGATTCCAACGACCGAGGAAGCTACAGTCCTTTCTTAAAAAGAGTGGAGCGTACAACAAGGCAAGCTACTTTTCAGTCAATAGGATGATATCTGATGTAATACCACTTGCTAGTTTATCTGAGGAATCAGAATACACACCTGAGAACAGTAATATCAACGCTGATTACAATTTTTACTGTTTTGGTTGTTTTGAAACGTCTCATGTATCCAAGGCAGCCTCAAACCTACTACATACCAAGGTCATATAGATAACGCCATTTCTGTTACTCTGAATTACATGGGCTGGACCATGCAATCTGGCAAGCACTGTCAATACTAGTGCCATCTCAGCTAGGACATTTTAAGCTAAGAAGTTCTTGTGTGTGTGATTTTCGAAGACTCCTTTAGGCTCTTAGGCTGTCTCCTGGAGCTCATCTGTAAGCAGCTGCCTTGAACTCATACTAAGTAGATCCACCTGCCTCTGCTCCAGAGCTGGGATTTTAAGGCAGTGCCACAGCCCAGACTAAAGAGGCATGGTTTTCAACTGCCATGTGGATGCTGGGATCTAAACTCAGTTCCTTGACAAGACTAGTAGTGTGTTTTCAAAATCGCTGAGCCAATCTCTCCAGCACCATAAAAAGTTCTTAAGAATATAGGAAGGTTGGGGCTGAAGAGATGACACAGCAGTTAAAATGAACACTGGCTCTTGAAGAGGAGCCAGGTTCGATTCCCAGACTACATGGCAGTCAACTGTCCATTTAATCCATTCATGGGATCTAAAGACACCCTTCTGACATCTGCAGACACTGCATGACATGGTCTTGTGACTGACCATACATTGTAGTCAATACACTCATCCACATAAAAAAAAATATAAATAAATATAAAAAGAATATAGGGCAGGAGTGTGGGCATGCCTTTTAATCCCCACCGGAGGCGAGCTAAGAGGCAGGCAGGCCCCTTTGGCTGAGTTTAAGGCCAGCCTGGTCTCAGAGGAGTTCCAGGACAGCTGGAGTTAACAGGAGACTGATCAAAAGACCAAAAAAGGAAAAAAAAAAAATAAAAAAAAAAAGAATATCGGAAAGTAACCTACCCCTAACGCATAAAGTCTACTAAAGTTCTAATGAAAGAGAAAAGATCAACAGATACTTGATAAAACAGGAATATTGACACTGAGATTGGTAGAAGTTAATGAAGCACTGACTGCATCTGTTTGGCGACCTGGGTTCCGATTCCCAGCACCCACATGGGTGGCTACGAACCTCATTTAGTCCCGGGATGTGGTCGTATTTTGCCTTTAATTCCTTAGACAACAGAAGAGAGGACACACACTTACTGGAGTTCAAGGGCTAGACTGTCTACAGGCGGAGCTCTAAGCGAGCTCGACCCTTAAAGGGGAGACGCCCTGTCTCCAAAAATACCAAGAAAGAAAAAATAAATAATAAATAAAATAAAATAATAATATAAACTGATGCCTAGAATTTTGACACAAATAAACAAGCAGCTTCAGTTCAGAAGCCCATTAATGTTTTGGAATTTTTAAATTTTTTATTACGTTTGGATTGTCTACTGTAGGAGGAATTTAACATGGAGTTCTCAGGAGCAGAGAGGGTGATCCCGGAAACTGGATATTACAGTCTGTTTGACGTCTACACATGGGTGACGGAGTCTAGGTCGCTTGCAAGAGCAGCCATGCTTTAATGTCCAGATTTGAACAGCCAAGATGCTTTTACAAAAGGAACTAAGCTAAGCATGAGTAAGTCAAGAGGATCAGGCCCTTAACTGGTTACATCTTGCTACCAAGATGTCTGCTAGACAGTAGCTCATGAATAGATTATTTGTTAGATCTTTAAAGTGTGCCATAGAAAGGGCTGGAGAGATAGCCTATGTGTTAAGAGCACTGACTGCTCTTGCTAGTGGATCAACGGAGTTCAGATTCCCACAGCAACCACTGAGTGACATAGAAATCCGTGTGCTGCTAAGCTCCAATTCCAAGGAGAACCGCAGTTACCAGGGGAATCCGTACCCTCTTTCGCATCACAGCATATTACCCATACGTGCCACGAACGAAATGCACGACAGTACATCTCAAGATACATACAAATAAAACAATAATTAAGTAAAGTGTTCACAGAAGCTACACTGATAAAAATGGCAGGACAGAGAAGCATAAGGTAATTATTGTGGTCTGAACTTAAATATTTCCCCAAAAGTCTCTCACATCAAAAGCTTGAGCCTCAGTGAAGGTACAGTGGAGAGTGAGTGCTAGGTTGGAGAGGTAGGTACTCAAGGGTAAGAATAAGTCTGGTCCCTTGGTGTAATCTCCTCTTCACTTCTCTCTTGCTCTAAAATCCCGCCATGGAGTTATGTATGCTCTGCTCCAACAATATCTCTCCCTACACGTACGTTCCTGCCTTCCACAGTCAAAAAAAAATAGTGAGGCTGAGCAGACCAGATGTGACACTCTCTAAACTGTGAGTCAAATAACCTACCTTTCCTTATTTTTTTGATGTTATCTAAGTAGTTTTTCTACAGAGACAGTAAAGTAACTCATACTAATTCAAGGGACGTGATGGGCCGAGTGTGGCACCCCTATATGAAGGTTATGTCCAACTCTCTACCCTAGAGCCTATGGTAAATAGTACTAAGGGGCTGGAGAGATGGCCAGCTGCGGTTAAGAGCACCAGCCGACTCTCTTGCAGACGACCCGGTTTTCGATTCCCAGCAACCCACATTGCGGCTGACACATGTCACTTTAAACATCCTCATTTCCAGTGGAACCGACCTCTTCTACTTATGCACACTGCAAACAACATGGGTGCACAAACCTAACTGCAGACGTACACATTCATACACATACAAAAATAATAAAATTAAAAATCAAAATAAATAAGAAACCATAAACTACAAAGGGTTGACAAAGACTGTGAGAGTGATGACCTTGTGGGTTTTCCCAAGTGGGGCGACTCCAGCACTTGGAGGCTAGAGGCGGGAATCTGTTGAGTTCAAGGTCAGCCATAGCCATTAGAGGATGTCCAGGACAGCTGGTGGCTTGTTAGGGGAGAGTTGTAATAGCAAAAAGACTAAAAACATAAGCAAGAAAGAAAGGAGATATACAAAATAACTTTCTTTGCAATTGAACTGGTCTTGATTGAGAGTTATAATTACTATCTCTTTGATTCCGGTACTTTTCCTAGTTAAAGTCTCCCACTGGTCTTTCAGAATTCTGACTTTGGATTTATCCTAGAACAGATCTACATTAATTTCGTCTTTGTATTTCAAACTTGATTCTTCTCTTCAACGTTTTCATTCCCTTTAAGGTTTAGTGTAATTATTCTTATCTTTAATTTGGTCTTTATGAGACCAACGTTTCTCTCCTGTTCCACCATGCTAAACCTGTGAACTTGTTGTAGCCTCGCCCTGAGTCTTCAAGTTCCTCAAGATCTCGTATTCTAGCCGCTCGGCTCCTCCAATGCGTAGGATTCTGAATGGCGTCGCCATTAGTGCTCGGGCTAAACTTATATTTTCACTATAACATCAATATAGGAACCAAGTCAACCACAATTCGATGCTAAGAGGTCTCTGATCAAATCTATTATAAACATGCTTATAGCGCTTGGAATAATATTGTAAATTTTCTACGAATTTAAATTTTATTTACCTCTGTTAGAAGTTCGTTCATTTATTTATTTATTTAATTTTATTATTATATGTATTATATTCTTGTATGATTGGGCAAAGGGCACACAAAACAAAGACCTGTGGGGACTGATTATTTGCGACCACGGGAATATGATCACGATTTCATCCTCCTCACCAATGTGACTATGGAATCGGGAACCTCAGGTGCACTTAGCGTTAGTTAGACAGCCATCTGTAACTCACGCATTGCACTATTGATTCTCTCTGGTTTCATTTACATTTTTTAACTTAATATATTTGTATGAGCTGCTTTGTAATGCCTGCAAAATGTTAAGTGCGTACCACATTACGAATGTCCACAAATGGTCAGTAATTGCCCAGATGTTTGAATGACAGCTGTGATGTACTCGGAGTATATTGCAAGATATTGTGTTAGTCCAGAATATTGGCGTGCGACTGAAGAGATATTCATAACCCATGATCCTCTCTGGAAGAAAGCAAAGTCATCAGTAGGTTCTTATTATGATATGTCGGCCATCAATTCTCGGCTTGTTTTTTTTTTTTTTTTTTTTTTTTTTTCATTTGAATAAAAATTTATTAAGTACCCACTGTATGCAAACCATTGTACCAGTGCTACAAAACAAAAAAGTATGACAAAGTTGTTTATATATGTAGAATCAGAGAAAAATATGGAACGCTTCACCCATTTGCGTGTCATCCTTGCGCAGGGGCCATGCTAATCTTCTCTGTATCGTTCCAATTTTAGTATATGTGCTGCTGAAGCTATCACTCTGTGTTTTATTTTTAAGTCATTCTGGAGTGCAGAATTCTCAGAGACATTGGAGTTAAAAAAAAAAAAAAAAAGAAAAGAAAAAAAAAAAGAAATTACCTGTGTGATATTCTTAGAAGACATGATTGCCTGATTATAGAATATGCGGCCAAAGTGGTCTCGGTCTGGAAATATGTCTGCTTGCCGAGGTAAGTTGGCTCCTCCAGAATCAACTGAACAAGGAAAATGAGAAATGAGTGTAACGAGAGGGGAACCTGCAGCACTGAAGGACTGAAGGACTGATCTTAATACGTTCACAACAACATGTCCACTCCCTCTATCCTATTCCAGAGTCTTTCTCCATTCTCCAGTGCAGCCAAAAGGATTTGGTCCCCCATCCCCAACCCATTAGGCTTTCTGACCTCTGTGTAAAACTCTAGATGGATTGCTCAGGATATTGTGTCCTTTATTTTTTATTTTTTGGTCTTTTTGAGACAAGGTCTCCTTGTAGCTCTGGCTGTCCTGGAACTCACTCTGTAGAAGAGGCTGGCCTTGAACTCAACAGACATCTGCCTGCCTCTGCCTCCCAAGTGCCAGGATTAAAGGCGTGTGCCACCATGCCCAGCTAGGATATTGTGTCCTATAAAGAATAGCCAAAGACCTAGAAACACCATGCATTGTCCACTGGAACTGAAAAAAAATCTTCTTAGGTCAATACAAAAAGCCAAAAATCTTCTTAGGTCAATACAAAAGCCATCTATGGGCTGGAGAGATGGCCTAGCGGTTAAGAGCGCCAACTGCTCTTGCAGAGGACCCAGGTTCAATCCCCAGCACCCACATGGCGGTTAAGAACCATCTGTAACTCCAATTCCAGGAGAACTCCAGTTCCAGGGGAATCCGAGACCCTCTTCTGGCCTCCACGGCATTGCAGGTGCACAAACCTACATGCAGACAGTACATTCATACACATGCAAAATAAATAAATAAAAATTTTTTTAAAAAGCCATCTACAAAACTCATGGATAACTTCTATATTGTTTTCTCATACTAATTTTGTTGGTTTTTTTTTTTTTAATTTGGTTGTTTGGGAGCTGGAGAGATAGCCTAGCGGTTAAGAGCACCGACAGCTCTTTCAGAGGACCGGAGTTCGATCCCCAGCACCCACATGGCAGCTAAGAACCATATGTTACTCCAATTCCAAGAGAACTCCAGTTCCAGGGGAATCCAAGACCCTCTTCTGACCTCCGCGGCATTGCACGACACGGGTGCACAGACCTACATGCAGATAGTACATTCATACACATACAAAAATAATAAATAAATTTATATAAAAAAATAATAATTTGGTTGTTTGGTTTTCCATTTTTTTATTGTTTAATATTTTATTTATTATTTTTAATTTAATTGTATGAGTATTTTTTTTTTTTTTTGTCTTTTTGAGACAGGGTCTCCCTGCTACCCCAGCTGTCCTGGAACTCACTATGTAGACCAGGCTGGCCTTGAACTCACAGAGATCCACCTGCCTCTGCCTCCCAGGTGCTGGGATTACAGGCGTGCCCCACCACGCCCGGCTCCTATGACTATACTTCTTGCCCGTATGTAATCGCACCCAAATCATGCAGTGCCTGAGGAGGTCAGAAGAGGGCATCAGGTCCCCTGGAACTGGAGTTATAGATGGTTGTTAACCAGGATGTGGGTGCTTAGAACAGAACCCAGATCCTCTGCAAGATCAGCCAGTGCTCTTAACCCAATGAGCCATCTCTCCAGACCCTGTTTTTTTGTTTTTTGTTTGGGGTTTGTTTGTTTGTTTTGGTTCGGTTTTGGTTTTTTGAGAGAGAAAGTCTAGCTGTATAGCTCATGCTGGCCTCACACTTGTGAGCCTCCTGTCTCAACTCTGTGGGTGTTGAAACTGGTGGTAGATCACAGTGCCCACCATCACACGGAGTGATGATTATGTGAGGCCAAGCTGGGTAACACAGGGAAACTTCTGTCTCAAAAAAACAACAAAAAGTGTGTTATAAGCCAAATCCAAAACAAAGCTTGTGACTTTCCATTACTTCATACCTGTGGATTACAGGTGTGTTTCCCGGACAGTCCATGTGCCTCAAGATTCCTTACCCATGAAATGAACAAGAGTAGCCATTTCATGTAGCGATCAGGGGGGAAAAAAATCTACTTTGTCTGACATCTACTCTGAGTGCTCAGAGGAAATGTTAAAAAGAAAAAGAATAGTTAGGTGTGGCAGTACACACCTTTAAACCCAGCACTTGGGAGGCAGAGGCAGAGGCAGGTAGATCTCTGTGAGATGGAAGCCAGCCTGGTCTACATAGGGTTTCAGGCCAGTTGGGGCTACAGGAAGACCCTGTCTCAAAAGATAAAAACAAGCAAACAAAAAAAATGAAAGGAAGAAATAAGCTAGCTAATTTTACATCTATTATTATTGTCTACAACCCTTAGGCCTCTTATCATTTCTTTTTTAATTTTTTTATTATTTTTGTTTTATCTGTAAGAGAGTTTTGCCTGCATTATACACCTGTGTGGTCCAATGCCAGCAGAGGCCAGATGCATTGGATCCCCTGGAACTGGCTGGAGTTATAGACAGTTGTTAGCTGCCGTGTGGGTGCTGGGAATCGAACCTGGGTCCTCTGAAAGAGCAACCAATGCTCTTAACCACTGAGCCATCTCTCCAGCCCCTTATCATTTCTAAATATGCATTCCCCAAAGACAGAGAAAATGCTAATACTCCAGCATACCCTGACCCCTGAGTGTCTGGTATAGTGCCTGTAAGAAGATGAAGAAGAAAAGCTGGGCTTCATTTGCTATTTTCTATGTGTACAAAGTTCACATTGTAAGTCAACCACATAAATTCACTTTTCAGGGCCGGAGAGATGGCTCAGACCTGGGTTCGATTCCCAGCACCCACATGGCAGCTAAGAACCATCTTTAAGCCAGGTGTGATGGCACACACCTTTAATCCCAGCACTCGGGAGGCAGAGGCAGGCGGATCTTTGTGAGTTCAAGGCCAGCCTGGTCTACAGAGTGAGTTCCAGGACA
>VZQC01001279.1:550066-551113 GCA_009823505.1 Rhizomys pruinosus
CTCTAGAGAGGAAACTAATATGTGTCTGAGTAGGACACTCAAGTCCTAAATAATATAAGTAGCACAAAGCTTGCATGCTAACATCCAGAGTGAGTGCTGGGTACCTGCTTGCCCTTGAAGTCTCTCTTTGAACACAGGTAGACTACTTACCCAGACACTCTGCCAATGCCTGTAATGATACCACCCGCAGGGACTTGCTCATCGCCATATAACTGGTAACCTGCAAACTGGGAGAGTTCCAGAAAGGGAGACCTGAAAGGAAGAAATATGTGAATTAAATACCTGCATCTAAAAAGTTACACATGCTGGGCATGGTGGCACAGAGGCAGGTGGATTGCTGTGAGTTCAAGGCCAGCCTGGTCTACGTAGAGAGTTCCAGGACAGCTGGAGCTACAGGGAAAAAGAAAAAAAAAAAAAAAAAACAAAGACCACCCCCCAAAAAAGTTATGCATAAGAAGAAAAGATTTTTTTTTAATTTTTATTTATTTCTGTATGTGTATGAATGTACTGTCTACATGCAAGTTTGTGCACCCGTTTCGTGCAATGCCGCGGAGGTCAGAAGAGGGTCTCGGATTCCCCTGGAGCTGGAGTTCTCCTGGAATTGGAGTTTCAGACGGTTCTTGGCCGCCATGTGGGTGCTGGGGATCGAACCCGGGTCCTCTGCAAGAGCGGTCGGCACTCTTAACCACTAGGCTATCTCTCCAGCCCTGAAGGAAAGATTTTTTAATGGGGTAATATTTCAAAACTGCAGGCCATAGGTAAAAATCTGGGCATGGTGGCATGAGCCTTTAATCTCAGTAATCAGGAGGCTGAGGTGGATCTCTGTGAGTTTAAAGCCAGCCTGGTCTACAAAGTGAGTTCCAGGCTAGCTGTGGCTAGCGGGAGAGCCTGTCTCTCTCTCTCTCTCTCTCTCTCACACACACACACACACAAATCTACAAAGACTTTTAAAACAAGATATAAGAATAGCTTAGGAGTTCACATGGCATTCCCATGTGAACTAGACTACACTAGAACATGGGTAATTACTTTTTTTTTTTTTTTTTT
>VZQC01001279.1:551749-566399 GCA_009823505.1 Rhizomys pruinosus
CTTCTGACCTCCGCGGCGTTGCACGACACGGGTGAACAAACTTGCATGCAGACAGTACATTCATACACATACAGAAATAAATAAAATTAATAAAAAAAAAATTAAAAAAAAAAAAAAAAGGCACACACCTTTAGGCGCAGCACTGAGGAGGCAGAGGCAGGCAGATCTCTGTGAGTTCAAGGCCCGCCTAGTCTACAGAGCAAGCTCCAGGCCAGCTGGGACTAAAGGGAGACCCTGTCTCAAAAAGAAAAAAAAAAAAAAAGCTGAAAAGATATACACTGGAGACCAAGAGATGGCTCTGCAGGTCGCTGCCTTTGCGCTCAGGTGTGAAACCCTGAGTACAGTCAACAGATCCCACATAGTAGAAGAAAAGTGACTCGAGAGTTGTCCTCTGACTTCCACACATACTCTGTCATGACTGCATACACTTGCACACATACACTCTCTCACTCTCACACACTCACATACAGACAAAATAAATTATATTAACAGTGTTTGTCGGGGGCTGGAGAGATCGCCTAGCAGTTAAGAGCACCGACTGCTCTTGCAGAGGATCCAACTTCAATCCCCAGCATCCACATGGTGGCTGAGAACCGTTAACTCCATCCAGTTCCAGGGGAATCCCACACCCTCTTCTGACCTCCACAACATTGCACAACATGGCTGCACAAACCTGCATGCAGACAGTACATTCATACACATACAAAAATAAATAAATAAATAAAAATTAAGAAAAAAAAACTATCTTCATGTTGGATCTGAGAATGCATGTCATTAGAAAAAAAATGGGGGGAACTGGGGCCATAACTTAGTGGGAGAGTTATATATATCCTTACATTGCATGCACAAAGCCCTGGGGGTGGATCCTTGGCACCACATAAGCCGGGCATAAAGGTGCACACCTGTAATCTCCATTATTAGGTAGAAGCGGGAGGATCAAAGCTGGGGCTGTAGCTCAGTGCTACAGTGCCTTGCCTAGGTGAACCCCCAGGTTCAATCACAAGCACTTCCAAAAAGGGGGTGGGGGAGGTTTCAAGGTCACCCTAGGCTCTGCAATGAGTCTGAGAAAGAAGAGGCTAGAGAGATGGTTCAGGGGTTAAGAGCACTTGCTGTTCTTGCAGAGTACCTGGGTTCAGTTCCCAGCACCCACATGATGGTTAACACCCATCTTTAACTCCAGTTCCAAGAGATCTGACACTGTCTTCTGGCCTCCACAGGCACCATGTACACATATGATCCACTTACATATTTGCAGGCAAAACACACACATAAAATAAAAATAAATAGGGGGCTGAAAGATGGCTCAGTGGTTAAGAACACTGGCTGCTTTTCAGAGGTCCCGGGTTCAGTTCCCAGCACCCACTGGCAGCTGACAACCATTTGTAACTCCAGTTCCAGGGGATCTAATGCCCTCTTCTGACCTCTGTGGACACTGCACACATGTTGGGCACTTAAATACATGCAGGCTAATACACATAAAATAGAAATTCTAAAAAATAATAAGTTATTTTTTAAAAAAGGAGAAAAAAATGAGAGGGAAAGAGAGAGAGAGGAGGAAAAAAGAAAATGTATGGATTCACTACCCTCCCCCCTTTCTCTTACAGCCCATGCCCATCCTTCAGGTGAACTACCAGGTTTATTACAATACACACAGAACCTAACTCTGCCAGCCCTTCACTCTTCTATCCTGTCTGATCCCTCATCCCTCAAGTTAGGATCTCACCCTACTGCTCAGTCAGCTCCTAACACAGCAGCCAGAACACCTTCTTCCAGTAGGACAAAGACATGTGTGTGTCCATTTTGTTACTTAATGTATACCACTGCCTGCAGTAGTGGCCCACAAGCACTAGGCTCTCAACAAATGGCTGCTATTTGAATCTTCTAAGAACCCAAATTCAAAATCATTTACTCATAGGACTGTGTAGGCAAGAAGAGAACACACTGAGGTAGCAGGAAATGGTACCAACCCTGGGTCAATGAGGTTGTCGATTCTCTCTCTAGGTAACAGTTTTCCTCTTGATGTGTGCCGGGCCCGGGCTTTCTCACTGCCTCCTACAATAAAAACGTTATTAGATTAGAGCAGACTGACAAAGATAAGGCCTCTGTTTCGCTTAATGCAAGAAATTATACAGTGCTTCACTCAAAACAAGACACTAAAAAAGGTTCAGTGCAGCTAATTTTTTTTTTTTTGATTACTAAATGTACCAGCTGCCAATTTTCAGCAGTAAATAAACTGGGTTGAAAAAAAATGGCAAGTGCATGGTGTGCATGTGCAAGCTTGCCTAACGTGGCACTGGTGACCTGTAATTGCATGTGTAAGCTTGCCTAAGGTGCCGCTGGTGTCCTGTAACTGCATGTGCAAGCTTGCCTAAGATGGCACTGGTGACCTGTAACTGCATGCGCAAGCTTGCTTAACGTGGCACTGGTGACCTGTAACTGCATGTGCAAGCTTGCCTAACATGGCACTGGTGACCTGTAACTGCATGTGCAAGCTTGCCTAAGGTGCCGCTGGTGACTTGTAACTGCATGTGCAAGCTTGCCTAAGGTGGCACTGGTAACCTGTAATTGCATGTGCAAGCTTGCCTAAGATGGCACTGGTGACCTGTAACTGCATGTGCAAGCTTGCCTAAGGTGCCGCTGGTGACCTGTAACTGCATGTGCAAGCTTGCCTAAGGTGGCACTGGTGACCTGTAATTGCATGTGCAAGCTTGCCTAAGGTGCCACTGGTGACCCATAACTTTTTAGGTCTGCACTTGGGAGTGCCGAAGCCCTATAATTAGCAAGTCTCCTTTATTACATCTTAAGTCAGAGATGGGCTTCCATGGATCCCAACACTGTTCACATCTTGACTAAATTGTACTCACCAAAGAGCAGCTCAGCTACCCCAAGCAGGCTACTTGAAGTCAAAAGAACACAAACCCCACCGCCTACAGAAATGACTGAGTCACTCAGGCCATTCTACACGATCAAACAGGAGAAAGGGGGAGATCAAATATGTAGAGCAGGAGAAGCCTGCAGGCAGAGATGTGACAACAGGAAAGAGGGTCGGAGCCACCTAATTCCCACCCATCTTTCATTTATCATGTTCTTGCTAATGACAAACTTCTAGGGTCACTTATGAAACAAGCCGAAACACCTGCCCCTTTCTCCTATCTGAATACCATATTGAAACTTCATGAATTTAAAAGTCAAAATAGAATATAAATTTTTAATAAATTTTAAAGGGGGGCTAGAAAGATCATATAGAGGAATGCCCAGAGCAAGGTGCACAAAAATCTTCACAGACACACACACACACATATACACACACACACACACACACACACACACACACACATACACACACACACTTTGCTATTAAAGACTATGAGACAGCTCAAAGGAATGCCAAAAATGTACATTTAGAGGAATTATTTGTGGGTGATTTTTTTCCAGCCCCCCTTTAAAATTTTTTTTGTTTCTCTTAATATTTATTAATAAAGTTTAATTATACTATAAATTAATATATACAGTTCTTTTTTTTAATTTTATTTATTTCTGTATGTGTATGAATGTACTGTGTGCATGCAGGTTTGGGCACCCATGTCGTGCAATGCCGCAGAGGTCAGAAGAGGGTGTCGGATTCCCCTGGAACTGGAGTTCTCCTGGAATTGGAGTTTCAGATGGTTCTCGGCCGCCATGTGGGTGCTGGGGATCGAACCCGGGTCCTCTGTAAGAGCGGTCGGTGCTCTTAACTGCTAGGCCATCTCTCCAGCCCGAATATATACATTTCTATAATGTCGACTTATAATATCTATTTTCATGGCACAATTCTAGGCAAAACAATGAAGGCTGAAGTTTTCCCCTCCCCCAGTTCTGCCTTACTTCCCCAGGGGCCTGCTCAGAGACCAGCCTTCTCCTGCAGCTCATCAGAGCTAGCCCACACCGCCTCTATTTTCTGTCCTTTTAATTAATTAATTTGTATAATCTATTAATTTAAAAGATAGAAATATGTATTTGATGTGAATACTTATAATTCACAGACCTGCTCCTAAATTCAGGTATGTATGAGACATAGCTTTAAATGAGATACTAAAAAATTATTAGACACTTTATTAGAAGAAAAAAATAATTCAACAAGAGCTAAAGATGTAGTCATTATTATTATTTTTTTTTTTTTTTTTTTTTTTTTTTTGTCTTTTTGGAACAGGGTCTCACTGTAGCCCCAGCTGTCCTGGAATCTGTAGACCAGGCTGGCCTTGAACTCACAAAGATCCGCCTCTCTGCCTCCCAAGTGCTAGGATTAAAGGCGTGCACCTCCACGCCTGGCAGATATAGCCATTATTAAAGTGCTTGCCTAGCATACATGAATCCCTGGATGCAATCCCTAGCAACATATAAACTGGGCATGATCATACATGCCTATAATCTCTGCACTTAGGAGGTAGAGGCAAATTATCAGAAGTTCAAGATCATATGGAGTTCAAGGCCAGTCTGGGGTACAAGAGACCCTGTCTCAAAAATAAACAAACAAGGCCTAGCACTAAGGAGGTAGAGGCAGGTGGATCTCACTGAGTTCAAGGTCAGTTTGGTCTACATAGTGAGTTCTAGGCCAGCTGCAGCTACCAGGAAACCCTATCTCAAAAAGACAAAATAAATAAATAAATAAACAAACAAGCCAGGCGCCTGCCTTTAATCCCAGCACTCAGGAGGTAGAGATTGGTGGATCTTGGGTTCCATGGCAGCCTGGTCTACAGAGCGAGTTCCAGGCAGCTGGCTACAACAGGGGACCCTGCCTCAAAAATACCAGAAAAGGAAAAACTAAAAAAGAAAAATAACAAACAAACAAATGATTTAACTAAAGTGCTTAGTTACAAAACTAAGAAATCAAACAACTCTATCAAAATTCTATAAGAGCAATATTGAAGTTCTTTCTTCCTAATAAGTGAACAGGCAACGTAATCTGCCCTCTCTGTTCACCTGCCATTAATCAGTTACCTTTCCTGCATAAAGTCCCTATAGAAAAAAAAAAAATACATAGGGGCTGGAGAGATGGCCTAGCGGTTAAGAGTGCCGACCGCTCTTACAGAGGACCCGGGTTCGATCCCCAGCACCCACATGGCGGCTGAGAACTGTCTGAAACTCCAATTCCAGGAGAATTCCAGTTCCAGGGGAATCTGAGACCCTCTTCTGACCTCCGAGGCATTGCATGACACGGGTGCACAAACCTGCATGCAGACAGTACATTCCTACACATACAGAAAATAAATAAAAAATTAAAAAAAAAGAAGAAAAGGAATATAGAAACAGGAAAAGAAAAAAAAAAAGAAAAAAATACATAATATTTTTCATATTTTTACAGCTCTAATTACTTCAACAGAGGGAGGCTCTCTTTCAGATGTACGTAAGAATACAATACTTGCCAGGCGTGGTGGTGCACACCTTTAATCTTAGCACTTGGGAGGCAGAGGCAGGTGGATTTTTGTGAGTTCAAGACAAGCCTCGACTACAGAGTGAGTTTCAGGCCAGCTGGGGCTACAGGGAGACCCTATCTTGAAAAAAGACCAAAAAAAAAAAGAGAGATAGAGAAAAGAATACAATACTCTCAGCTGGGAATGGTGGCACATGCCTTTAATCCCAGCACTTGGGAGGCAGAGGCAGGCAGATCTCTGTAAGTTCAAGGCCAGCCTGGTCTACATAGTGAGTTCCAGGCCAGCTGGACCTAAAGGGAGACCCTGTCTCAAAAACACCAAAGGAAAAAAAAATATATAATCCTCTCACACCACAGGTTATAGGTAAAACAGATTCTACCTGTAAGGATACTGGGGAGAATATTTTTTCTTTTTAATGAAGACTATAAAATTCATATTCTTCCTTCTAAAGTAGGTACCTGTAACATACTAAGAATCTTCTTTTGAAGATGGTGTGGTGGTACATGATTGCAATCAGAGCATTTGGGAGGCTGTGGCAAAAGAATATTGAGTTCAAGATCAGCTTGGGCTACACACAAAGACCCTACCACCAAAGGAAAAAAGAGGGGGCTAGAAAGATGGCTCAGTGGTTAGGAGCACTGGCTGCTCTTGCAGAGGACCTGGGATGGGTTTCCAGAACCCACACGAAACTAACAATCATCATGACTCCAGTTCCAGAGGATCCAATGTGTTGTTCTGGCTCTCTCGGGCACTGCACAACATGGGTACACTTATATACATACACATGCAGGCAAAACACTCATGCATATAAAATAAAAATAATTTTTCAAAAAAAGGAAAAAGGAAGCACAAACTGAGGTGTAACACAGTGCTTACCTAGTCTAATATTCTGAGCTCGCTCACGAAGTTCATTCACTAGAGCTTTCATCTGTTCATAGTTCTCCTAAAATAGAAGCAGAGAGGGGACAGGACTGTTACTCAGCAGCTAGCCTTTTATGAAAATAAGGGTCAAGAAATCCATCACGGGGAGAGATGGATCAGTTGTGAAGAGCTCTGCTCTGGCAGAGGACCCAGGCTGGGTTCCAGTACCCACATGGTGATGAGCAACCAAATGTAACTCCAGCTCCAGGAGACCTGATGCCCTCATTTGGCCTCTACAGGCTCCTCTACATACATGGTGCACATAAACTCATGAAGACACACCACACATACAAACACACACACACACACACACACACACACACACACACAGAAATAATTTTTTTTTAAGTAAAAAAACACATCAAAGGTTGAGAGTGTGATTGGAACATTAGCCTAGCACACATGAAGCCTGGGGTTCAATCCCAGTACTGAAAAAAAAAAGAAAGAAAAGAAACATACCAATACATACTATCTCTGTGTGACTTCTACTTGGGGCCACTCCTACCCATGTGGCCTCCAAATTGGCCAGTCCGTCCTATAGAAAAGATTAATTTTTGCCCATCTTGTTTAGCTCTTCCCCGGGACCACAGCCTCTGACCCACCTCTCAGCCTTTCTAAGGTCTAACTCACGTTTCACTTATCTTTACTCAGTGTCATTTCGACACTCTTACTCTTTGTTCCTTAAGCATTTACCGAACTTAGTTGCTGTTTACTTTCATTTTAGGTAAATATTTTTTTTTTAGGCATGGGAGAGTAGTCTGAATTGGGTTATGAGGGAACTATTTTTTAATACCATCTTCCATAGCCCAAGCTGTCTTAAAACTCACTATACACCTAAGAATGACCTTGAACTCTGATCCTCTAGTCTTTATACCCCCCCAAGTACTATAATTACAGACATTGCCCACCACATCCCATTTTTACAATGTGCTTTTTAAGGGTTAGAACGCCATCTATTTTGTTTCATAGTCACTATCCTTAGATTCTAACCAATGCGGAAATACTTGTTGACAAATCATATTAAAAGCAAGGCTCTCTTTACTCCAGGATAGCAGGGCAAAGAGAAATATATTGTAGTTTATGGTTTAGAAAGAACTTGGAAGTTGGAGGCAGGAAGATCAGGAGTTTAAGGTCATCCTCAGCTACACAATGAGCTTATGGCCAGTCTCAAAAAAAAAAAAAAGCCAGGTGTGGTAGCACACGCCTTTAATCCTAGCACTCGGGAGGCAGAGGCAGGCGGATCTTTGTGAGTTCAAGGCCAGCCTGGTCTACAGAGTGAGTTCCAGGACAGCTGGGGCTACAGGGAGACCCTGTCTGGAAAAGACAAAAAAAAAAAAAAAAAAAGAAGCCAGCAACAATAGTAAAAAGAACAGGATTCTATGCTTGTACATGTTTAAGTATTTTCTGAGTGATTCACTTTTCACCCTTCTGCACTTTCAAGTTTTGTTAGGTCAGGTATATTACTTTAAGACAATAGTTTTACAACTAATTTTTTTTTTTTTTGGAACTTTAGAGTTTGTTCCACTAAAACATTTTGTTCCCCTTAATGTGACGAACAACTCGGGTTAGTTCCTTAGATGTATTAGAACACTAATCGGCTTTCCAGATTTAGAGTAGGCAGGGTGCAACCCTGTAGCCCTCTCTGTGGACAGTTATTGGTACTACTTCCCTTCCATTCCCACCATGTCCTGGAGGACCTGCTAGGAACTTAGCTCAAGAAGCTGCAGGAAGCAGGGTTTCCCCATCTGACTTCTACCGTGGACTCACTGGAGAGCTTCAAGATAATGAATGAATGAATAAATGAATGAATACTGATGCATGACCCTGCCCACAGAGTCTAAAATCAGTGGTTAAACATGTGGATTGAGTGTTAGGCACTTTAAAGTTCCTCATATGAGTCTAACCTGCAACCTGAATGGAAGAAATACTGGCAATACTCTTCGATTTCTGAGATTCTACTCAGAGTAAACTAAATCTATCAAAGAGACGGGGTTTAGTAAGAGCAAATCTCCTTTCCCCAGAATTCTTCCTGACTATTATCTGCTGATAGTAACATGAGGTAGGGAAATCCAAGAACTGTCCCTGCTATTATCATACCCAGGAATTTTATTCCCACACAGAATATGTAGAAACTGCTCTGCTTACCAGGTGCCTCACAAGTGCAACTCGGTGCCAGACCATGTCCATTCTGCCAGTCACCAGGAGGTGGCGTGACAGCCGTGCACAAAGTATCACTTGTAATGTAGGAAAGCATTCGGAGCTGCTTTTCAGAACCTCCTGTGGAACCAATCCTGAACTGCTTTGTCATCTAACAGAGCCCTGGCAGAGGGACAGGACAAGCAAGCTTCCTAAGGGGAAGGGCTTGTGTGCACAAACCAGACAATGGCAGAGAGGGGCTGAGGGAGATGGAGCTGGAGGTCTCCACATCTGTCACCAACTCTCATTTTTCTCTCACTGTGATGCCAGGCTGCATCCTGTGCACTGTAGCTCAGGGGCAGGTGCAGCCCCTGACCTCAGCCCCTGACCTACCCAGGCAGTGTTCTTATTAAGCACTCAGGGGAGGAAAAGATACAGACAGAATGCTGCTAAGTGGAAAGGGCGACGGTGGGCTTATTTCACTGCAGAGGGAAAAGAACCCTTCATTTTTAACACTCTTCAATGCACCTAAGGTCCATTCTTGTCATTTCTATAGTCACCACACACCTAAAATCACCTAATTAACAACGAAGTATTAAAAAAAAAACCTTTAGGGCTGGATAGATGGCTCAGCATTTAAGAGCACCGACTGCTCTTGTAGAGGACCCACATGGTGGCTGAGAACCGTCTTTATCTCCAGTTCCAGGGGAATCCGACGCCCTCTTCTGACCCCAAGGCGTTGCATGACACGGGTGCACCAACCTACAAGCAGACAGTATACTCATACACATAAAAAATAATAAATAAAGTTGTCGTTTTTTTTTTTTTTTAAAGCCAGGCTTGGTGGTGCATGCCTTTAATCCCAGCACTTGGGAGGCAGAGGCAGCTGGATCTCTGTGAGTTCAAGGCCAGCCTGGTCTACCGAGTGAGTTCCAGGACAGCTGGGGACTGGGAGAGATCATGTCTCAAAACAAACAAACAAACAAACAAAAAACACCTTTAAAGAAGTTCTTCTTAAGGGGAGAGGGAAAGGATGGAGAAAGATTGGTCAACAGACATTTGCAGCTAGATGAGAAAACTAGTTGTGTGGGACATAGTGGCGCACGCCTTTAATCCTAGCACTCGGGAGGCAGAGGCAGGAGGATCTCTGTGAGTTCAAGGCCAGCCTGGTCTACAGAGTGAGTTCCAGGACAGCTGGGGCTGCAGGGAGACCCTGTCTCGAAAAGACAAAAAAAAAAGAAAAAAAAAAAAACACTGTACTGATGGGCGTGGTGTCACAGGCCTTTAATGCCAGCACTCAGGAGGCAGAGGCAGGTGAATCTCTCTGAGTTCAAAGCCAGCCTTTCCGACTTTCACCTGGCCTAAATTGGCCAGACTCTAGCACTTTACTATCTCTTCTCTCTTCCCCTGTAAGAAGCCTCTAGCCTCCCCTGGAGACACACCTCTCACTTCCTTCACTCCAGGAGTCTCTCGGTCTATGTCTTTCCCTTCCCTTGTCTCCTTTAGCCCCTGGTCCAGTCTCTCCCAATGTTTCCCTCAGCTCCTTCCACTAGCACTCTCCATACTCTCTCAACTCCTCATTCCTTTCACCCCTGGAGGCTACTGGGTTTTCCCTCCCGTTGATAGTTCCCTTCCCTAATAAAGCCTGCCCCCTGTTAATTTGGCCTTTCTTTCAGCATTGAGAAACTTAACAAAGACAAAACAAAACAAAAAACACTACAATATGGAGTCTTAAATATTTTCACCACAGAGAGATGGCCTAGCGGTTGAGAGCACAGACTGCTCTTGCAGAGAACTCGGGTTCGATCCCCAGCACCCACATGGCGGCTGAGAACCCTCTGTAGCTCCAATTCCAGGAGAACTCCGGCTCCAGAGGAATCCAACACCGTCTACTGATCTCCGAGGCGTTGCACAACACAGGTGCCCAGACCTACATGCAGACAGTACACTCAAATAAATAAATAAATAAAGTAAGTAAGTAAATAAAATTTAAATATTTTCACCACAAATAAATGATAAATGGTAGACTGGATATGGTGCTGCACACCTAAATCCCAAAGAGAAAAACACGGAAGACACAAGAGGAGAGTGAGTTTGAGACCAACCTGGGCTATATAGTGAGACTTCATCACAAATAAGCAAAGAAAAAAAAAGAGTAAATCTTTGAGAAGTACGCCAACTCTGATACAGTATCACACAACATATATATGGCACTCCATACACATGTATAATTTCTCTGTCAATTTCAAAAATTATCTCTTTTTTGGTCTTTTTGAGACAGGATCTCCCTGTAGCTCCAGCTGTCCTGGAACTCACTATGTAGACCAGGCTGGCCTTGAACTCACAGAAATCCACCTGCCTCTGCCTCCCAAGTGCTAGGACTAAAGGCATGTGCCACCATACCCAGCCAAAAATTATTTTTAAAAAAAGAAAAACACAAAACAAGCATGGATCATGAAAGGGTGTCAACAGAGTAGCAAGCCTTCTTCAATAAGCCAGAGTATAAAATTCCATTTTTCCTGTCAGTCACTGTCAAGACGGCAATTTCTACAACTACATGCTTATTTTGACTTTAATTCCTGGACAGGGCCAGGCCAGCCAAGACTATATAGTAAGAATGCTTCAAAAAAAATTTTTTTTCCTGGAGAAAACATCACCCAAACTTTTAATCCTTTGTCTCTTCAATTTTAAGTAGTCAAGACTTAAAAAGGTACCCTGAGAAAGGCATGGTGAAAGCCTAGTCTTCAGAGTGGACTGTGGTGGTGGATCTTTAAGAATTGAGCCTAGCCAGGTGTCGTGGCGCATACCTTTAATCCTAGCACTCAGGAGACAGAGGCAGGCCAATCTCTCATACACATAAAATGAAAAAATAAAAATTAAAAAAGAACATAAAAATAACTCTTTCCTCGGGGTGTGGTGGCACACACCTTTAATACCAGCACTCAGGAGGTAGAGGCAGGCAGATCTTTGTGACTTCAAGGCCAACCTGGTCTACAGAGTGAGTACCAGGACAGCTGGGGCTACAGGGAGACCCTGTCTCGAAAAGACCAAAAAAAAAAAAAAATGAAGGCTGATGAATGGATAATGAAAATATTGTACATTTACACTATGGTGTTATACACAGCTGTGTAGAAAACAAAATTGTGGAGTTTGCAGGTGAACGGAAGGAACTAGAAGCTATTATACTAGGTGAGGTAATCCAGGCTGAGGAAAAAGTGACAGATGTTCTCTCTCCTTTGTGGATTCTAGCTCCAAATCCTTAGGTGTGAGTGTATATTCTGATATAACACAGGAGCCAGGAAAGTGTAAAGGAACCACATGAGGAAAGGGGAAGAAGGATCTGGAGGGGAGGCTTGTAGGAGACAGGTGCATATCGTGGGATATGGGGAAGAAAGAACCCGAGAGCCAGAAGAACAAGACAAGCATAGCCAGTTGATGTGTTCTAGACATAGAAAGCTGAACCAATAAAATCCTCAAAATATGGTATTCTTGTGAGATCTGAAAACCAAAACCAGTTGACATGCCAAGGTGGATGGGGGTGATGTCCCAGGATCCCATGTCAAGATGAAGAGCTAAAGGCAATCAATGGATGCTAATGGGAGGAGGGTCCCTTTTCTGCAGGGATTACCTCCCTGACAGAAATGTGTGTGTGTGTGTGTGTGTGTGTGTGTGTGTGTGTGTGTGTGTGTGTTTGTGTTTGTGTTTGTGTGTATGCACATGAGTGCGTGCGTGTGTGTACATGTACCAATAATAAAGAAGACAAGAAGCCGGGCGTGGTGGCGCACGCCTTTAGTCCTAGCACTTGGGAGGCAGAGGCAGGCGGATCTTTGTAAGTTCAAGGCCAGCCTGGTCTACAGAGTGAGTTCCAGGACAGCTGGGGCTACAGGGAGACCCTGTCTCAAAAAAGACAAAAAATAAATAAATAAATAAATAAAAGAAGACAAGAAATTGAGAGGGAGTAGAGGACATGAGAGGAGGGAGTCAGGGGTCACCAGGAGGGATGGAGATAATGCAAAGACGATACTCTGGTAGAAAACTCTCAAAAATATAAAATTAAAACATACTTAACAATGTAAAACCTCTCAAGTGCCAACAATTTCTCAAGGCTCCTTCTCCTACTGTTTACAGAACCAAGCTTTCAATGTGATTCCTCACAGAACAGTTTATATCCAAACCACGACAGGGGCTAACTTCCTTAAGAATGTGATTAAATTTCATCTAGTTTTAATTTACATAGTATATAGATGAGACTAGGAGGATAAAGTAAAAAGAAATAATTTAGCAACCAATGAGATACCCGATCAAACTTAACTATGTGAATAGGACCCATGTTGAGCCACTGGGCAGCCCATCTTTAAGGGGCTCCAGGATGCCCCCATAATGTAAGTGTTCTACGCAACTTCCTCCCCAGTCATAGTTATCTGGGTAGGTAGGTAGGTGTGCTGGATAGCTTTAGTGTCAACTTGACACACTTGGGTTGAAGGAGCCTCAATTGGGGAATTGGCTCCATTGGATTGGCCTGTGGCCACATCTGTGGAGTATTGTCTGATTGTCGAGCACTGTGGGAGGGCCCAGCCCACAATGAGTAGTGCCACCCTGGGCAGGTTGTTGTGTACGGTATAAGAAGGCAGGCTGGGGGGCTGGAGAGATGGCCTAGCAGTTAAGAGCGCCGACCACTCTTGCAGAGGACCCGGGTTCAATCCCCAGCACCCACATGGCGGCCAAGAACAGTCTGAAACTCCAAGTCCAGGAGAACTCCAGTTCCAGGGGAATCTGACACCCTCTTCTGACCTCCGCGGCATTGCACGACACGGGTGCACAAACCTGCATGCAGACAGTACATTGATACACATACAGAAATAAATAAAAAAAAAAAAAAGAAGGCAGGCTGGGCATGAGCCAGTGGAGCAAGCCAGTGAACAGTACTCCTCCATGGCCTGCGCTTCAGCTCCTGCCTCCAGGTTCCTGCCCTGAGTTCTTGCCTTGGGCTCCCTGAGAACTGTGACTCAGGAGATGTAAGCTGAATAAACCCTTTCCTCCCCAAATTGGTGTTGGTCAGAGTGTTTTGTCACAGCAATGGAAGACAAACTAGAACAGTAGGTAAGTAGATAGATAGATAGATAGATAGATAGATAGATAGATAGATAGATAGATAGATGATAGATTCATGGATATATAGATGATAGTAGATAGATGGATGGTAGATTGATGACAGATAGATAGATGAGTAGAGATAGATTGATGACAGATAGCTAGATGGATGATAGATGATAGAGATAGATAGATAGATAGATAGATAAACATGTACATACATAGATGATAGATATATACAGATAGATGATAGGTGGAGATATATACAAAGATATATGGACAGACAGACAAGTAGATAGATGAGAGATAGATAGATGATACATACATAGATAATATATAGACATACATAGATGATAGATATAGATAGATGATAGATGGAGATATATACAAAGATAGAGTCCAATAATAAATGATAGATGATAGATAGATAATAGATGATAATCAAACTGATATAGATCTCACAGATTCACCCTCCCTTTTTTACCCTGTCAGTTGGTCTAAATTCACTTGATTGATGGGATGGCCCAGACCTTCCTTTTCAAGGAGTTGCAACTTTTAATACAGTGCCCCAGTCAGACCCCTTGCTGTCTTATAATGGTCCTTCTCTGGTGTCACTAGCAAAGCATCTGGGAGGCTTCTAGCTTCTACACGTTGTTCCATGGCACCACCATACTGCATCTCCTCATAGAATCAGGTTCTGCTAATGACTAAATCTTGAAAAATGATATCTCCTAAATGCAAATTCAATTGGTATATGTTAGATCAAAAATAAAGAACATTGAATATAATCTATGCAAAATTAATCTAGAGTTTAAACTACATTTTAGTAGTTTAAACAAATAGTACCAACAAATCTTAAGTGTAGTGATATACAGGTACAAATTCACTTGTTTTTCTTTACCTTAAATATTAATGAATTTCATGTAAGAAAAACCTTGCTGGCCGGGCATGGTGGCGCACACCTTTAATCCTAGCACCTGGGAGGCAGAGGCAGGCGGATCTTTGTGAGTTCAAGGCCAGCCTGGTCTACAGAGTGAGTTCCAGGACAGCTGGGGCTACAGGGAGATCCTGTCTCGAAAAGACAAAAAAAA
>VZQC01001279.1:576615-601808 GCA_009823505.1 Rhizomys pruinosus
AGTTATTAAAAAAAAAAAAAAAAAAAAAAAAAAAAAAAATAAAAAAAAAAAAAAAAAAAAAAAAAAAAAAAAAAAAAAAGTAAAATCTCACGGACAGATTTGCTTCTGCAAACTTCACAGCACCCTAGTCAGTCTGAGGACAGTGCCTGGAGTTGTAGAGCACAGAGCGGCAGCGGTCCAGTCGTGCCCACCCTCCAGCCGCTACCCGGCCATCCGGGCGGACAGGCCACCGGGACGTTCCCACAGCCTACCTGGTAGGTGGAGGAGCCCGAGTCCGGCCGGGTGCCCAGCGTGGCCACCGAGTCCCCGTGGTAGGCGCGCGGCCGGGGTACAGTGGCGCGGGCGCAGGGCCGCAGAGCAGACCTCAGCGCGGCCCACATGGCGATGGCGGCGCCGAGCGACAGAGGAGAGCAAGGACGCCGGCAAACGGTTCTCTCCCCCCGCAGATCTGCAGCCCCTGGAAGCTGCTCGGCTAGGGTCCTTGCAGAACCGGCCCACACCCGCAGGTTCCCCGGCCAGCCCCGCACACGTGCCTGCGAAAGCCGCCCCGCATTGGTCGGCACTGCGCACCACGCCTCCCGACACAGCCAATGAGGGTCAGAAGAGCAGCTCCGCGAGGCCCGGTTCCATCGCGAGCCGCTGAGCACTACAGAGTTGCAGGAGTCCCTGGAGTTTGTGTTCTGGTTGGTACTCACAACCATCAAGAGAGTGGCTGCACCGACAGTACAGGTGAAGCGCGAGTGTCACAGGCGTGCAGGCACCACCGCAAGCCTCCAGCTCTGCACTGCGGATCTTAAACACGACTCACCATTAGAATGTGAAAAGGAGACTGTGGACGTCACCATATGGGATCAACATACCCATAAGAATTTAAAACACTATAGGAAGTGCCTTGAATTTAGTTTTTTCGTTCAAATACTTATTGAACACTTACCACATGCCTAGTAAGCAAGATTGCTTAGCAGGGCAGAGTAAAGAGTGAGGAAAATAGGAAGGATGAACAGGCTAGAGCTAAGGGCAGCTACATCCTGGGAGTAAATTTGTTTTCCAGACTTAGAGGCTCATCCAGGAGAATAACAAAAATGATGACATGATAAAAGCCGGACTGGTTAGGACAGATATCAAAATAACACAATACTACTGAGGTGAAAAACAGAGCACGGTGGAGCGCACCTGTAATCTCAGAAGCAAAGGCAGGAAATCAGAAGTTCGAGATCATCCTCTGCTTTATATCCAGTAGAGGGCCAACCTGGGGGAAATGACACCGCGCCTCCGCGCCTCCAAAACATAAACATAAACGTGGGGTAAGGCTGTATCTAAGCAAAGCCATGCGGAGGCATTGTCTGTGAAATGAGCCTTAAGTTTGGCCAAGCTTAGTAAAAAAAAAAAAAAAAAGGAGAACGGAGCACATCTGGGCCAAGGTGAGACACCAGCATTCACTGAATCATAGCAAAAGCACAGCTTTCATCTCAACAGGGATAAGAGGGTTTATTCTGGAGCTAGATATAAGTGACCATGACCCAGGATCACAGATTCAGGTTATCTCAAATCCCATGTTATCTTCCAGCATGGAAGCAATTTCACCAAGTTTTGTGGGGGGCTTTTTTTGTTGTTTTTTTGTTTTGTTTTGTTTTGTTTTGGTCTTTTCGAGACAGGGTCTCCCTGTAGCCCCAGCTGTCCTGGAACTCACATTGTAGACCAGGCTGGCCTTGAACTCACAAAGATCCGCCTGCCTCTGCCTCCAAAGTGTTAGGATTAAAGGCGTGCGCCACCACGCCCGGCTATTTCACCAAGTTTTTTTTTTTTTCAATTTATTTTTTTATGTGTATGAATGTACTGTCTGCATGTAGGTTTGTGCACCCGTGTCGTGTAATGCCGCGGAGGTCAGAAGAGGGCGTCGGATTCCCCTGGAACTGGAGTTCTCCTGGAATTGGAGTTACAGACGGTTCTCAGCCGCCATGTGGGTGCTGGGGATCGAACCCAGGTCCTCTGCAAGAGCAGTCGGTGCTCTTAACCGCTAGGCTATCTCTCCAGCCCCCCAAGTAAATTTTTTTTTTTTCTGTATGTGTCTGAATGTACTGTCTGCATGCAGGTTTGTGCACCCGTGTTGTGCAATGCCGCGGAGGTCAGAAGAGGGTGTCGGATTCCCCTGGAACTGGAGTTCTCCTGGAATTGGAGTTTCAGACGGTTCTCACCCGCCATGTGGGTGCTGGGGATCGAACCCGGGTCCTCTGTAAGAGCGGTTGGCACTCTTAACCGCTAGGCCATCTCTCCAGCCCCCAAGTAAATTATTTTTAAAAACATTTTAAGACTTCAGGTTAAGAATAAGTTAAGTATAAACAAATTTCTGAACTGCTGCTTTGGGGGAAGCAGTTGCCTCATTTTGTCTCCGGCCATCTCAGAGATCGGCTCCTACGGGAAGAAGCCACGTACTGTTGCATGTGACCCAAGTACCAGAGTATAGATAAGTCTAGGAAATTTTCAAGTGCATCTCTGGCCAGAAGTAACATGCAAGCCATGCTTAGCAGGGTAAATTGTATAGTATAAAAGACAGACAGGAAGCTCACCAACAATGCTTCATGCTGGATATCCTCAACAAGGGTACCCTGAAAGTTCAGCAGTGACTAAGACGAGGTCTTCCTAAGTCTTAGGGATCTCTACTCAAGGCAAACCTGGATTTATGGCTTTAATTGCTGAACGTAATTTTAGGACTAAGTAACATAATAAGGACTTTTCTTTAACAAAGACATTTTTTTAAAGGTTTTATTTATTATTTTTCTTCTTTTTTGTTTTTTGTCTTTTTTAAAGACAGGGTCTCCCTGTAGCCCCAGCTGTCCTGGAAACTCACTCTGTAGACCAGGCTGGCCTTGAACTCACAGAGATCCGCCCCCCACGTGCTGTGATTAAAGGCGTGAGCCACCACACCTGGCAGGTTTTATTTATTATTCTTTGTGCATATGAGTCATATGTACTGTCTGCATGTAGGTTGGTGCACCCGTGTCATGCAGTGCTGCGGAGGTCAGTAGAGGGTGTTGGATCCCCCCGGAACTGAAGTTAAAGACGGCTCTTAGCCGCCATGTGGGTGCTGGGAATTGAACCCAGGTCCTCTGCAAGAGAAGTCAGTGGTCTTAACCTCTGAGCCATCTCTCCAGCCCCTAATAAAGACATTTTAATGCAGGCTTAAGCATGAAAGTAAAAAGCAAGGGGCTGGAGAGATAGCCTAGCGGTTAAGAGCACCGACTGCTCTTGCAGACGACCCAGGTTCGATCCCCAGCACCCACATGGTGGCTGAGAACCATTTTAACTCCAGTTCCGGGGGAATCTGACACCCTCTTCTGACATCCGCGGCATTGCACGACACGGGTGCACAAACCTACATGCAGACAGTACATTCGCACACACACACACAAAAAGCAGAAGAGCTGTTCATGTGGGGAAAATGTGAGATATATTCACTGAGTAGAGTATCCCAAAGAAAGTGACCTTCACAAATGGGAATTTTATGTGTATGAATGTATTGTCTGCATGAAGGTTGGTGTACCAGTGTTGTGCAATGCTGCGGAGGTCAGAAGAGGGTATCGGATTCTCCTGAAACTGGAGTCAAAGACGGTTCTTAGCCGCCTTGTGGGTGCTGGGAATCGAACCCGGGTCCTCTGCAAGAGCAGTCGGTGCTCTTAACTGCTAAGCCATCTCTCCAGCCCACAAATGGGAATTTTTTTGTTTTTTTTTTTTGTTTGTTTGTTTTTTGGTCTTTTCGAGACAGGGTCTCTCCGTAGCCCCAGCTGTCCTGGAACTCACTCTGTAGACCAGGCTGGCCTTGAACTCACAAAGATCCGCCTGCCTCTGCCTCCCAAGTGCTAGGATTAAAGGCATGCACCACCACGCCAGGCGGGAATTTTTAATATAGCATGGGATCTCTCTTTTTCTTTTCTTTTTTTTTTTTTTTTCATTTTGTTTTTTTTCTCTTTGTTTTCTCTGAAGTCATTTTATATTATCTTGGAAAATCAATGCTTTTTGTTCAGCTAGTATCTATCCTGCAGCCAGTGAAGTGTTTCCTCCTCCACTCTGTTTGGATTTCTCTCACCTTCCTTGATTTGTTTCTTTTGATGTGCAGAAGCTTTTGAGTTTAATGAGGTCCCATTTGTCATGTCGACCTTAATTCTTGCACAGCTGCTTCTGTCTGTTAGGACGTCTTTCCTACGCCTATGTCTTGTAGTCTGCTGTCAACTTTTTCTTCTATCGCCTTCAGGTTGGGGTTTCACGTTTGCGTTTGATCCATCTGGGTGACTTTTTGTACAGGGTGAGAGGTAAGGGGTTTTTAATTTCATTCTTCTACAATGTTAGTGATCCGATGTTTTGTCAACACCACTGGCTGAAGATGCTTGTCTTTTCTCCATTGTTGCTTCTTGCCCCTTGTCAAATATAAGCATGGCTGTGAAATTGTAGTGCTACAGATTTGGATCTTCGGTTTTGTGTTCCATTGGTCAACAGGTCTTGTTTTTGTGCCAGTACACGCTGTTTTTATGACTATAGCCCTGTAGTATAGTTTGAAGATCTGGTATAGAGAGATTCCCCCGTGGTAGCTCTTTTCACTCTGGGTTGTTTTGGCTATTCGGGGTTATTTTGTTTTCCAAATGTAATTTAAGGACTTTTTTTTTCCAAGCCGTGAAGAAACCTCTTGGGATTTTGATGGGGATTGCATTAAATCTATACAAGAGTTTCAGTAGAATGGACATTTTACAATGTTAATTTCCCAATCCATGAGCATGGGGGTTTTTCCATCTTCTGATGTCTTCTTCAATTTCTTTAAGGTTTAAAAATTTTGTTGTAGAGATCTTTGGTGTCTTTGGTTAGGTTTGTTCCTAGGTATTATTTATTGTTTTTGAGGCTGTGGATTGGAAGGTTCTTTGAATTCTTTCTCCAGTTGCTTGTTTGTTTAAAGAAAGGCCATTAATTTTTTTAGGTTAATTTTGTTCCTGCCACTTTGCTGAAGCTGTTAATCATTTCTAGGTTTTCTGGTGGAGTTTTTAGCATCCCTGGTAAACTCAATCATAATCATCAGCAAATAAGGATAGCTTGACTTCCTCTTTTCCAATTAGTACTCTTTAATTTCCTTCTTGCCTTATTGCTCTAGCAAGTGTTTCAAGCACTACATTGAAGAGGAGTGGTGACAGGGGGCAGCCTGCCAAGTTCCTACCTTTAAAGGGAATGTTTTCTCGCATTTCCCCATTTGGATGATATTGGCTGTGGGTTTTCTGTATATGGCTTTGATTACATTGAGGAATGATCCCTCCAATCCAATTCCCTCTAGGACTTTAAGCATGAAGGGATGCTGGATTTTGTCAAAGGCTTTTTCAGCATCAATTGAGATGATGGCGTGATTTTTCTCTTTCATTTCATTTATGTTTGATGATGTTTATTGATTTTCATATGTTGAACCATCCCTGCATCTCTGGTATGAATCCAACTTGGTCATGATGGATGATCTTTTTGATGTGGGTCTGTATGCGATTTGCCAGTATCTGTTTGAATTGGCATCTGTTTTCATTAGGGAGATCGGTCTATAATTTCTCCTTTTTTGTGTTATCTTTGCCTGGTTTGGGGTAATAGAGTGATACTGCTTCATTAAGGAATTTGTCCTGGTGTTGATTGTTGAGCTTATTGCACTGTGGTCTGGTTAGAATGATGAAATTATTCAACTCTTTTTTATTGTGGGGTGTTTTTCTGTGTCCCAGTATGTGGTCAATTTGAGAATGTTCCATTGGGGTGCTAAAGTAGAAAGTGTATTCTCTGGTATTAGGGTGGAATATTTGGTAGAGGTCTATGAGGTCCATTGGTGTATTGGATCATTCAGTTCAGATGTCTCTGTTATTCTTTTCTCCTGTGGCCTATCCAAAGGATTCAGTGGGGTATTGAAGTCCCCTACTATGGTGTATGGTGTTAGTGTGTGACTTGTGGTCCTGGAGAGAATTGTCTTATAATTGTTCCACCAATTGATACTTGGTGGCATTCCAGATTATGTAGGGCATTTTCCTGGTCGATATTCAATGTGAATATCTGGTGCATTGTTCCTTTCATACAAAAAGTATGTGCTTTTCTTTTCATTCTGTTCTTTTTACTTAAGTCTATTTATTTTATCTCATATTAAAATTAGCAACACCTTGGAATATTTTTTTCCATCCTTTCATTTAAGTGATGCCTTCCTTTGAAGGGAAGTGTGTTTTCTTGTGTAGACAGCATATCGATGGATTCTGTTTCTAATCCAATCTCCCAGTCCATGTCTTTTGATTGGGGAATTTAGTCCATTGTATTTTAAGGTTATTACTGATAGGTTTGTGTTGCTTCCCTTTTGCCTTGTTCATCCATTGTGGTTTGGTTAGGTTTCTACTTCTGCAGTTATGCTTTTATGATTTCTCTTTCTAGATGCCTGGGGATGGTTGCTCCTTTCTCTGTTCTTGAATTGCTTCAAGTATTCTTGAAGGTGGTTTTCCGGACATGTATTCTTTCAACTTGTTTATGTCATGGAAGGTTTTTCTCTCTCCTTCAATTATAATCGACATTTTTTCTTGGGTATAGTAAACTGGGTGTGGCATCTATGTCCTTTAACACTGGGAATGCCTTTGCTCTAGGTTCTTCTTGCTTTCATAATTGCATTGAGAAGTCAGTTTGTAATTCTGTATAGGTTTCCCTTATAGGTCACTTGTTTTTTCTCTTGTGGCTTTAAGGATTTTTCTTTGGTTTTGGGTGTCTAGCATTTTGTTTTTATTATTATTATTTTTTAATATGGAACGCTTCACGAATTTGCATGTCATCCTTGCACAGGGGCCATGCTAATCTTCTCTGTATCGTTCCAATTTTAGTATATGTGCTGCCGAAGCGAGCTGTTGTCTAGCATTTTAACTATGATGTGGCGTGGAGAATTTCTTTTCTGATCTTGTCTGTTTGGAGTTCTATGTACGTCTTGTATTTGTATTGGTTTATCTTTTTTTTTTTTTTTTTTTGTTCTTTTTCGAGACAGAGTCTCCTGTAACCCCAGCTGTCCTGCTGGCCTTGAACTCACAAAGCATCACCTGCCTCTGCCTCCAAGTGCTAGGATCAAAGGCTTGCGCCACCACACCTGGCTGGTTTGTCTTTTTTTAGTTTTGGGTAGTTTTTATCTATTATTCTGTTGAAGATCTGATCAATACCATCTCTTGGGATTCTTCTTCCTCTATTCCTATGATGCGGGGTTTGATCTTTTCATAGTATTCCACAGTTACCATGTTGTTCCACTTTGCTGTATTTTTAAATTTTTCATACATCTTTCCTTGAGGGTTTCATTGGTTATGGCTANTCTGCTTCCTCCATTCTGCTTCTGAGGCTTTTTCCATTCCTTCCCTCTTGATTGGATGAGTGTTTGATTTCCTTTTTCATTTCCTCTTCTGATTTCTTTAGTATTTTGACTTCTTTTTGGAGCTTCTCAATCTCTTCCTGTAGCTCTTTGCTTCGCTGGTTGGTTTCCTTATCTTTTTCAGCATGGGATCTTCTCAGTGTTTCTACTTCCTTCTGCAGCTTGTCATTCTCTCTCTCTAGGTCCTTCTTGAGTTCTTCATTCCCTTTTCTCAGTTCTTTGATTTGCTCTTTATAATCTTGTAGTTCTTTAAATATGGTCCCAATTGTGTTTCTGATATGTGTCCTGGGGCATCCCCAGGGGGATCCCACTGTAGGAATCTTCCATAGGGTTGGTAGAGCTTGATGCAGGATTGTCCTGCCCCTTTCCCAAGTGTCTCTTCTTCGTGTTCCTGGCATATGAGCTTCTCCTTGCCTGTATTCCAATGTAAATCCTAAATGCCTCTTCACTGTTTTGAAGGCTTGCTTTGCTTGCCTCCTTCAGATGCCTTCATAATCCCAGTTTAGGGGGGGCTGCCCCAGCACCTGGGCTTGCCTCAGCTGGTCTTGGGAGACTCAGATCTCAAGACTCACACAACCCTACCTTTTATACCAGCTGGGATGATAACTCCGCCCCCACAGCCACAAAAGCCAATTAAGCCAAAGACAACTGGATTAACAGATTAACTAGATTAAGTCAATCAACAATCAGCCTTGCTGAAGCAACCAGCTGCTGCCTACCTACCTGCACTTGCCTCAGCTGGTCTCGGGAGATCTCAGATCCAGTTCTTTGCTTTTTTAGATGACCTTATATTCCACTTAAAGCCCACTGTCCCTTTGTGATGTTTGTTTTTAAATTTTATTGGCTAGGAATTCGAGTTAAGTGTGCAAAATAAGCCAACTTAGATGAGAAAACATAGCCCATCAAGGAGAACTTACGGTTAGTTAGATTTATACATTTTTTTTTACATTTGTTAAGTTGAAGGAACATACAAAATCAAACCTACAAGCAGCTGCAATATGAAATATCACCTAAGCAAAATCAAACCTACAAGCAGCTGCAATATGAAATATCACCCATGCTGAGGTGAGCTTTTCCCTGATGCAACTTCCTTTGAGTCACACATCCTTCTGTAAGAAACCCCAATAAACTCACTGGTTCACCAAGATAGACTGGTGGAATCTTTCTTTGGTCTATACTTGGTCTTGGTTCAGGGCTCCCCACGGGTCGGGGGAAATCACACAACTGGACAGGTTTGATTTACAGTTAAGGTCTGCAATGGTAAACAGAAAAACAACCATTAAAAAGGGTGAGGGGGCGTGTAGCCAGGTGTGGTGGCATACACTTTTGTGTGTGTGTGTATTTGTGTGTTTTTGAGACAAGGTCTCCCTGTAGCCCCAGCTGGCCTGGAACTTGCTCTGTAGACAAGGCTGGCCTTGAACTCACAGAGATCCTCCTGCCTCTGCCTCCACCATGCCCAGAGGCATACACTTTTAATTCCAGCACTCAGAAGATCTTTTTGAGATGTATGCCAGCCTTAAGTATGAATTCAGGATAGCTGGGGCAATAGGGAGACTTTCATTTCAAAAAGACACATACATTAGCATGGTGGCAAGCCTTTAATCCTAGCACTCGGGGAGCCAGAGGTAGGTGGATCTTTGTGAGTTCAAGGCCAGCCTGGTCTAGAGTGAGTTCCAGGAAAGCTGGAGCTACAGGGAGACCCTATCTTGGAAAGACCAAAAAAAAAAAAAAAAAAAAAAAAAAAAAAAAAAAAAAGACACAAACAAAACAACAACAAAAAAAGTGACTCTTCAAAATGTGTCAAGGCCAACTTTAGACCAAGGAAAGATTCCACCAGCCTAGCTTGGTGAACCAATGAGTTTATTGAGGTTTCTTACAGATATTTTTAATGATACAAAATATTTAGAATAGCATTCTAAAGAGAAATGATACAAGAAATGATACAAAGTTAACATAATCCCTAGGATCCTTCCAGGCATCATGGTTTTTTTCATTTCCTTTTATTTTCTTGCAGCTTTTCCCTATGTGACACCATTGTTATGTACAAAGCTCACAGTTTAGAACTAGCAATCAAGTTGTTAAAAAAATAAAATAAAAAAACTTCTCAATGTTTTAAGTATGTTTACAATTTCACATGAGGCAGAATTCATAGCTATCCTGGGGGCATGTATAGTTAAAATGTAAAATCAGGTGACACAAAGGCCACCTACAATCTGTTAGCTCCCCTCATGATTGCGAAACATTGAGATGCAGTTAGACTTTTGCTACCGGTAAATTTTCTAAAGAATCTTATAGCTCAAAGAAAGAACTATTGACAGCTGATTACTGCTGAGTGAGGAAGAACTGGCCTTCTTAAAGTGAGGGAATCTTCTGGATAGGCTGACTAGATCTCAGTGGATGAACTTGTACTGAAGAATGGCCAAAGAGATTAATTTGGCACAATAGGGCTTAACACAAATGACAGAAAATGTATGAATTCGGGGGCGCAGGGGGCTGTGGGAGGGTGCCAATGGAAAAGGGGGTATAAAGGTGATTAAGACTGAAACATGAAATACACAAAAATTCAATATGAAAATTATGCAAAAATAAAATGAATTTCAGCTCCCTGCAGCCTGGGTGAGCTGCCTTCCCCTTCTCGGCTTTACTCCTGATGACCTGCACATCCTCACTGGCTACCTTCATGTTTACTCTTCGCCACGGTTCTTCCCCACATCTGCCCATTCTACTTCACTGCCCATGCCCATCCACACTGGCAAACATGTTTATCTCCCACCACATCTGCTCATTCTACCTTCAGTTGAGCTAAAACACACAGTTCAGATTTGGCTCAGAAGTCTCCTCCCCGGAATCCCTCCCTCACTCCATCTCTTGTCCTCTTTCCAGCAGAACAGACCTCTGTCATGGCTGGGTCACACTGCACACTGCTATTGGGCCCCATTTAGTTTCTCCAACTCGCCATCTTGTTTTCTTTGTCCTATACCCAGCAAAGTGGGTATATTACTATATTATTATAGTAATTTATTCAATGAACACATGAAAACTAACTGCTCTTGCTACCAGTGGTCAGGATCCAGGCTGGCTGTTTCCAGGTTCTTGGTGTCTTTTTCAAGAATAAAATAGGGCTGGTAAGATAGGTCAACAAGTAGAGGTGCTCGTGTACAGGCTTGATGACCTGAGTCCAATCCCTGGGATCCTACATGGTGGCAGAAGAAAATTCACTTCCCAGAATTATCCTCTGATCTCCACATGCATACCTTGGGACCACCCCCCCATACACAATAAATAAAATAAAAATGTAAAAGAATGAAGTGGACTCAGATTTGCAAAACTACCAAAAATACTAGATTCAAAGCAAAGTGATAGTACAGATTATTAAGGAATAGAGTGTCCAAACTGACAGCAGGCCACAAATGGACTTTGTTTGGGCTTTCTTTTACGGGGCTCAAAAGGAGTTTAGTTGCTAAGGGACATAATTTGAATGGTTCTTTATTGAATCTGATTTTCATCACTTGCACACCTGATACGCGTAGGTATACGAAGGTAAATAACAGCCTCCACCCCACCTAAAAACTCAGAGCTTACCTTATTGCAACACTCATCCCAGATCAGTTTAGGCTGGATTGGCCTCCCTACTCCTGTATTTGGGCTTTAATCAGAGTATGATCTAAATTTGGTGTTCCTTAGAGAGAAAACTTATTCTATTGTTCAGAGTGGGTGTGCATGCAGGCTGATGCAGATGGGGGTTCTAGCTCTAATAAGTTACTAGGTGCATTGTTCTGGTACGTGTGCATAATACGTGCAGGTAAGAGTCTCAAGCTTTCAGGTTCATTCTTAGAAGAGAGGTGTATGCCAAATGATATCCTAGGTTGCTAAACTATTCTCTACGAATATTGCCTGCCTCACTCTGGAATCAAAGGACGAAGTCCCAGGACACCTGAGTTAAAGGCAGGCAAAAACCTGGGTCTTCTCCGTCTTCCTTTTATATATAGCCATGCCTAGGAAATCACACAGCATCACTTTGTGCTCTGCTAGATTCAGAGGAGGGGTCATAAAGTCCACCTCTCAATGCTAAGAGTGGCAAGGCCACTAAGGCCACTTATACCAGGATGGAAATACTGTGTGGATACCTTTGAGAAATGATTGCCACACTAGGCCAAGTACAACTGTATTTATACATTTAGGGGAATTTGAGTAAGTAGGATACTGGATGATACAGTAAATACTATGCATTAGCCGGGCGTGGTGGCGCACGCCTTTAATCCTAGCACTCGGGAGGCAGAGGCAGGCGGATCTTTGTGAGTTCAAGGCCAGCCTGGTCTACAGAGAGAGCTCCAGGACAGCTGGAACTACAGGGAGACCCTGTCTCAAAAAGACCAAAAAAAAAAAAACAAACAAAAAAAAAAAACCAACTATGCATTATACTAAAAATAAAATTTAAAAATATGTTTTGCAACAGGCTCCCTGTAGCCCCAAGTGGCCTGGAACTCACTATGTAGATCAAGCTGGCCTCAAACTCAGAGATTCATCCAGCTCACAAGTGCTAGGAATTAAAGGTGTGTGCCACCATGGCAAGATAAAAATATTTTTCTTTAGGCATACTATTTCACAATGTTTCTGAAAGTGAGCAGACCAGACAGCACAACTATACATATTTTCCTATTTCTTTGATGGTAGGACATGATACAAGAAAAAATTTTACATCTGGAGAAATGATTATAAAAGTTTCCACAAATAGTTCTTTAAAAAACATTGGGGCAACTGATATTTTGCCAATAAACACTTCAGAAATCCTGCATTTTATGATCTCTAGGACCCGAGTTTCCAACTTGTCTTTGCTTACAGAGAAAACAAAGTGTGTGTTAGAAAGGAAAGAGTAGGGGCTGGACAGATGGCTCAGCAGTTAAGAGCACCAACTGCTCTTGCAGAGGAACTGGGTTCAGTTCCCAGCACCCACATGGCGTCTGAGAACCATCCAACTCCAGTTCCAGGGAAATCCAACACCCTCTTATGACCTCTGCTGCATTGCACAACACAGGTGCACCAACCTACATGCAGACAGTACACTCATGCACATAAAAAAATAATAAAAAAAATAATAAAAAAAGAGGAGAGTAAAAAATAGCTTGAGTCTTTATACAAATTTATAAGGTTGGGGCGTAGTGGCGCACGCCTTATATCCTAGCACCTGGGGGGCAGAGGCAGGCGGATCTTTGTGAGTTCAACCGCAGCCTGGGTCTACAGAATGGTCCGGAAGCGGGGGCTACGGGAGCCCTGTTTCAAAAGACCAAAATAAAAAAAAAAAAAAAAAAAATTCATTAAGGTGTGAATAAACAAAGGTAAATACTTCAAATATACAGGAAAGTTCATCATTTATTCTTGTAAAATAGAAAAATTCCTCATAACAAACACATAAGAATTCTTCGAAATACATTATGTGTATTTAAAAAAAAAATACTGTTTGAGACAGGGATGTATAATGCTAGCCTTGAACTCAGGATCCTCTTGTCTCAGCCTTCTGGGTTCTGGGATTACAGGCCTGAACCCCCATACTTGGTGACACTATGTTTTTTTATGGACAGTAGTACAGACTAGAGTTGAGAAAATGGTCACTAGTCAACTGGATATAAAAATCTTTAGTTGTTTGAAAAGGACAAAACAGGGGGCTGGAGAGATGGCCTAGCAGTTTAGAGCGCCGACCGCTCTTACAGAGGACCCGGGTTTGATCCCCAGCACCCACATGGTGGCCGAGAACCGTCTGAGACTCCAATTCCAGGAGAACTCCAGTTCCAGGGGAATCCGATATCCTCTTCTGACCTCTGCGGCATTGCATGACACGGGTGCACAAACTTGTATGCAGACAGTACATTCATACATATACAGAAATAAATAAAATTAATAAAAAAAGAAAAAAGAAAAGACAAAATAGAAATGATATAAAATAAATTTTATTTACATAATTTTTATCTACAGAACATAACTGCTTTCTTTAGAACAAGAAAATTTACAAATGACAGATATTGCTTCTTTTGTCAAAAAATTCTTCAAGCAAGGCAGTATACACAGTCACTTGCATTTAAAATAATATGGTGGGAAATAGTAGATATTAATATTTTCACCTGTGCCTTATTCATTTACAAACAGACTTTTAAATCATGATATTGGCTACTTGCTAAAATGTAAGTGTTCAGGAAGAATAGTAAAGAAAGATAAAGACTTTCTTTAATCACATCTCCTTTAAGGTTTATAAAACAAATTCTATGCAATATCTTTTTTACATCATCATGGATCTTCCACCTTACAAGCTAAGTATAATGATTAAGTTTTCCTTTTTTCCAACATTTGTTTTATGGGGATAATAAGACAATTTGTTTACTGCCTTGATTCTCTATAAAACAAATACTCCTCCATTCTTTATACAATAAATTACATCTTCCATAAAATGGGTTTATTATAGACAAACAAGACAGAAGTTAAAAAAATAAATATTATACAGGGATAAATAGTTGTTTAGTCATGGTAATCTAATACCCTAACTAACATTAAGAAGAAAACCTTTTCAGAACATTAAATTTTTAAAATTTACAAAAACAGCATTGCAATAGCAATGTGATTTACCACCATGATTTTGTGACAATTACATGAAACAGATGTATACTTAAGAGTTTCCATTTAATTTATAGATACTCCTTCAAGACAAAGAAGTTAAACAACTAATTTTACCTTAGGCCAATGAATGAGCAATGCTCCAATAGCAAGTTCTAATCAATTAGCATCACTGTAATGAGTCCTGTCCTTTTTTCATAGGAACTTGAAAAATGACCTCTAATTTTTTCAATATATAAAGATCAAAATCATGTAGGCTTAAAAATATTTTTCCAATTGAAATATTGATCATTTCATAATACATTCAACACAGTTTTAAGATCTTAGGCACATTTCACAACTTCTATGACAAATAACTCATACTTTACAGACATCAGCACCTTCAGATAAGAATATTACAGAACAGGGCTGGGGAAGTAGCTCAGTTGGTAGAATGTTTGCCTGGCATGCATGAAGTCCTGGGTTAGATTCCTAGTACCACATATAAATGGGCATGGTGGTGCACTCTTTAATCCCAGCACTTGGGAGTGGAAGGAGGAGGATCAGAAGTTCTAGGACATCCTCAGCTACATATAGAGTTCAAGACCAGTCTAAACTGGTTATAAAGGAAAACAGAAGTCCAATGTAGGGGTCAAACTAAGACTATAAGCAGCCACATCCCTTCGCTCAGGCATGGTCTGGCTGCTTTCACACGAGCCAGCAGGGCCAAGCAGCTGCTTCTAAGAGCCTTTGGTCTACGATCTCAAAAATATTTTGGAAAAAAAAAAATTCAATTGCTGAGCTAATATATTAATTAATGAGGCTTTTCTAATAATACTGAATAAATCTACTCTTTAAAGAGTTTAATTTGAACCAGGAAAGATCTCCTAAGAGAAGACATTTATATAAATAATTAAATCTCAAAACACCTAAGTCCATAAAGATGACAATCATAAAAAAAAAAAAATGACAATCATTGTTGACTTTACAGTCTTCCTGTAGAACTCAATATACTGAAGTATGAGAAAAAGAAATATTCAAAACACAGGCATTAAACATTTTTAGTCATGACCTTTTAAGACCTTTTAAAATATCTTTAGCCAGGCGTGGTGGCGCATGCCTTTAATCCTAGCACTTGGGAAGCAGAGGCAGGTGAATCTTTGTGAGTTCAAGGCCAGCTTGGTCTACAGAGTGAGTTCCAGGACAGCTGGGGCTACAGAGAGACCCTGTCTCGAAAAGACCAAAAAATAAAAAATAAAAAAATCTTTAAACTTAATGAGGAAAAGGAGACTAAAAAATATTTGTTAATGTTTTCTTTACCCATAATCTGTAAAAATAATTAAAACTGGACATTTTTTAAAAAATTTTTATTTATTTTTGTATGTGTATGAGTGTACTGTCTGCATGTATGTCTGCGCACCTGTGTCGTGCAATGCCTCGGAGGTCAGAAGAGGGTCTTGGATTCCCCTGGAACTGGAGTTCTCCTGGAACTGGAGTTCTCCTGGAACTGGAGTTACAGATGGTTCTCAGATGCCATGTGGGTGCTGGGGATCGAACCCGGGTCCTCTGCAAGAGCAGTCGGTACTCTTAACCGCTAGGCTATCTCTCCAGCCCGAAAACTGGACATACTTTTAAATAAAAATTTAAAAATAATTATTTGATGTGCCAGCTTTATAAATAGCAAGCTTAAATACTAGATCGTCAATTAGAACTAATGTTATATTGCCATGAATTATAAAAATACATACTTTTTAGTTAGCTGATAACAGAAAAGTTTTAACTTCACCATACCAAAGTGGAGTTTCCCAATTTGCTTTCGTATACTTACAGAAACTTACAGCAACTGAAAAGGCCTTCAATCCTCCAAAAAGAAAACAGAAACAAAACAAAACAAAACAAACCACTTTTACAAAAGTTCACTGAATGTTAAATCAAGTTCCAAATAATGCCGCCACTATGATTTACAAACATGCTCTGCACAGTATTCCCAAAATCCAAGTGTGCTCAGCATAGGAAGAGTCCAATGTAAACAAGATTTCCTATTTCTGTCTCAGAATTGCTTGGGATTTCCAAAATGCTGAGTCAATCAGAATGAAAGAAGCCTCAGCAATGTTTTCTAATGATTATAAGGGCTTCAAATCAAGCTCAATAAATACTCAAAATTGACCTCAAGAAAAATAGGCAGTGATGCTTTCTCTAAATACTGCCTTGCTAATGTCTTTGACTCTAGAAATCTCAAAAAAAGAAAGAAAAAGCAGTAAAAAGGCAAAACCCCAAAAGATTGTTTTATTCTGTTTCATCGACTTCAATGAAGATATCACCAAAAAAATACTCCGAGATTGTGGTCGACTCCTCTTCAGATGCCTGTTTCTGCTCATCTTGGCATTTTCCTTTTTGCGATGGCTGATCAGAAGAAACCTAAGATAATCAAAACAAAATTGTAATATAATATTTATATGTTGTTAGTGAGGCCTGGGGGTGCAGATCAGTAGTACAGTGACTTACATGCCTAAGACCCCGGGCTCAATCCCCAGCACAGAATGAAAAATGTGAACTATAAACGCAGGAAGATTTTTGGAAAAAAAAAAAAAATTGTGGGGGATCTTTTTGAGACAGGGTCTCCCTGTAGTCCCATCTGTCTTGGAACTCGATATGTAGACCAAGTTCACATTGAACTCACAGAGATCCACCTGCATGTGCCTCCAGAGTGCTGGGATTAAAGGCGTGCACCACCACACCCAGCAGGAAGTTTTTTCTTTCTTTTTTTTTTTTTTGGTCTTTTTGAGATAGGGTCTCCCGGTAGCCTCAGCTGTCCTGGAATTCGCTCTGTAGACCAGGTTGGCCTTGAACTCACAAAGATCCACCGGCCTCTGCCTCCCAAGTGCTAGGATTAAAGGCATGTGCCACCATGCCCAGCTTCCAGCAGGAAGCTTTAATAAGGAAATTTTTGCAGCATAATAAAATGGAGGGTAGTAGAGGGGCTCTGTGGTTCAAGAACTTGCAGCACAAGTGTAAAACTGGATCTAGATCCCCAGAGCCTAGATAAATGCCAAAGTAGGCATGATGGCTTGATGTAAACCTCAGGCTTCTCTACACACACATGCACCCACATACACATGAAGACACAAACACACACACTCACCACACATACACATGAGGAAAAACATTAGATGCAACTTACCTAAACAGATAATATAGACATTATTATTATTATTATTATTATTATTTTTTTTTTTGGTGTTTTTGAGACAGGGTCTCCCTGTAGCCCCAGTTGGCCTGGAACTCATCACTTTGTAGACCAGGCTGGCCTTGAACTCACAGAGATCCACCTGCCTCTGCCTCCTGATTGCTGAGATTAAAAGCGTGCACCACCACGCCCGGCTAACACTAGACATTATTATGTAAATTATAATGTATCTCATGACCCATTGCTTCATCCTAATTCCCATGGGAGGCAATATTTAATATGCAAAACTAAAACTCTGTTAAATGTGTAACTGAAACATTTTAATTGCTAGAGTAAGAATAGACAGACCCTCATAAATCAAAAGTTAGCATTTTTATTTCTTTATTTTATTTTTTATTTTTTTTGTCTTTTCGAGACAGGGTCTCCCTGTAGCCCCAGCTAGCCTGGAACTCTCTCTGTGAACCAGGTTGGCCTTGAACTCACAAAGATCTGCCTGCCTCTGCCTCCTAAGTGCTAGGATTAAAGGTGTGCGCCACCACGCCCGGCAAAAGTTAGCATTTTTATAAATCAATTGAAGAACTGTACCATTGTACCAGCCCAGAAACAGACACATACACCAATGAACAGATAAAGTTACATATATTGCTGGGTACACCTTTAATCCTAGCACTCGGGAGGCAGAGGCAGGCAGATCTTTGTGAGTTAAAGGCCAGCCTGGTCTACAGAGTGAGTTCTAGGACAGCTGGGGCTACAGGGAGACCCTGTCTCAAAAAAAAAAAAAAAAAGTTACATATATTAAAAAAAAAAAAATTTTTTTTTGTATTTTTGAGACAGGGTCTCTCTCTTTAGTCCCAGCTGGCCTGGAGCTCTCTATGTAGACCAAGCTGGCCTTGAACTCACAGAGATACGCCTGCCTCTGCTTCCCCAGTGCACTTTTTACTTAAGCGTAGTGTGTGACTGTTTGAGTTTATGTGCACCACGTATGTGCTGATGCATGTGTGGACACCACAAGAGGCATTAGATTCTCTAGAACTAGTTACAGGTAGACATGAGCTATGACACAGGTGCTGGGGATTGAACCTGGGTTCTCTGCAAGACCAACAAGTGCTCTTAGCCACTGTCCATTTCTCTAGTCCCCAAAGGGGGTGCATCAAAAAAAATTATTTTTAATTAGGACTTAAAAGTTAGGGTGGAGGGATGTTGGAGGGAAATAGAGGTGAGGAAGTTGGGGAAAGTGAGGAGTAGATATAATCAGGATATATTGTATACAGGAATAAAAATTTCAAAGAAAGTTTTTTATTCAGAAAGTTTGGCTATTCAATACATATTGATTATTGATTATACCCATTGGATGGAAAGTTAGACCTATATTAAATCAAAGACATAAAAATATTAAAACATAGCCAGGCGTGGTGGCGCATGCCTTTAATCCTAGCACTTGGGAGGCAGAGGCAGGCGGATCTTTGTAAGTTCAAGGCCAGCCTGGTCTGCAGAGTGAGTTCCAGGACAGCTGAGGTTACAGGAGACCCTGTCTCAAAAAGACCAAAAAAAAAAAAAAAAAAAATTTAAAACAACACAGGGGGGCTGGAGAGATGGCTCAGCAATTAACTGCAATCAACCGCTCTTCCAGAGGACCAGAGTTCGATTCCCAGCACCCACATGGCAGCTAAGAACCAAAGTTAAGCTGGGCGTGGTGGTGCACGCCTTTAATCCTAGCACTCGTTCCAGGTCAGCTGGGGCTGTAGAGACCCTGTCTCAAAAAGACAAAAAAATAAATAATAAAATAAAATAAAACAACAGCAACAACAGAACTTACTATAACAAGTTATAGTAAAACATTTCTCCACCCTAGACTGAAAGGAGAGGACTATCTTTTCTTTCTTTTTTTTTTTTTTTTTGGTCTTTTCGAGACAGGGTCTCCCTGTAGTCCCAGCTGTCCTGGGACTTACTCTGTAGACCAGGCTGGCCTTGAACTCACAAAGATCCGCCTGCCTCTGCCTCCCAAGTGCTAGGACTAAAGGCATGTGCCACCGCGCCTGGCGAGGACTATCTTTTAAAGTGATCCAAAAGTCACAAGCCAAAAAAAATTTTTGACATATTTACCTATGGGAACTAAAATATTATCTGTACAGTCAAAGCAAAAATATACAAAATTAAATACCAGGGGTGGTGGTACACAACTTTGGTCCCAGCACTTGGGAGGCAGAGGCAGGCAGAGCTGTATAAGATGTAGGCCAGCCTGGTCTACAGAGTGAGAACAGCTCAGCTGAGGCTACAGGGAAACCCAGTCTTCAAAACAAACAAACAAACAAACAAACAAACAAACAAACAAACAAACAGAGCTGTATAAGATGTAGGCCAGCATGGTCTACATGCTGAGCACAGCTCAGCTGAGGCTACAGGGAAACCCAGTCTTCAAACAAACAGAGCTGTATGAGATGTAGACCAGCCTGGTCTACATAGTGAGTACAGCTCAGCTGAGGCCACAGGGAAACCCAGTCTACAAACAAACAAACAAACAAACAAACAAACAAACAACAAGTCTATGACATGCACCAAAAAAAACATGCAACTTGTATCCCAAAAGGTAACTTTTCCTTAATATAAGAACTTCTTGGGAGCTGGAGAGATGGCTCAACTGTTAAGAGCACTCACTGACTGCGCTTGCAGAGGACCTGGGTTCAATTCCCAGCACCCACATGGCAGCTAAGAACTATCCTTAAGCCAGGTGTGGTGGTGCACACCTTTAATCCCAGCACTTGGGAGGCAGAGGCAGGCGGATCTCTGTGAGTTCAAGACAGCCTGGTCTACACAGCAAGCTCCAGGCTAGCTGGGACTAAAGGGAGACCCTATCTAAAAAATAAATAAAAACTAAATAAATAAATAAATAAATAAATAAATAAATAAATAAGACCCTCTACAGGCTAATATGAAAAGAAAAACACAAGTTCTTCTAAAAGGTCGAATGATAAGAAATGTTTCATAGAAATCAGCACAAATGACTGACAGCACAAGTACGTGCTCATGAAGTCTACCAACAAGGAGTGCTGGCACACTTCTAAATCTGAGCCCTTAGCCCTTGGTTCCTCATCAGGCAGGGATGAACAATCATTCCTTTTGACCAAGCATTTCTATTTGTCTATAGATGAATGTATGACTCATTTATAAGATAGTTACTACCTTGCCTTTAGAAATGACACATAATTAGGAAAAACCTAAATACCTCTAATATAAAATTAGCACTACTGAATGGTTCAACCCAGTAACAGAAAGCCGTATGTGCTCAGAGATCTGCCTGCCTCTGCTGAGATTGTGTGCCACTGTGCCAGGCCTATCACGGTTTTATTTATCTATTTATTCATTAAAGGATATTTCAGTCATTTTCAAATTTGTTGTTTTGTCTTGTTGCTCTTTCTGTAGCTCCAGCTGTCCTATAACTCACAGAGATGTTCGTTCCCTGCTTCCTGAGTCCAAGGATTAAAGGTGTTCACCACCACAACCAACATTTGTTTTCAGTTTTTGACTACTGTGAACAAAGGTGCTGTGAACATATATTCAGGGATACATGAATGGAAGTTTTCATTCTTCAATGATAAATAAATGTCCAAAAGTACCTTCGCTGTTGGTGTGCTTTTATTCTGTTCTGTTGTTTTTTTGTTGCTTTCCTGAGACAAAGTCTTGATAATAATATAGTTAAAGACAGCCTTGAACTCATGATCTTCTTGCCTCAAAGTCTCCTGAATGTTGGGATTACCAGCCTGTGCCACACCTCCTACCCTGGCTAGCCTAGTCTACATAAGACTTCCAGGTAAGCCAGGGCTACACTGTGAGATCTTGTCTCAAAACAAAACAAACAGCCGGGCATGGTAGCATATTCCTTTAATCCCAGCAATGGGGAGACAGAGGCAGGCAGATCTCTGGGAGTTTGGTTCCTAGTGCGCGCGCGCGCGCGCACACACACACACACACACACACACACACACACACACACACACACACACGGCAGCTCACAACCTTCTGTAACTCCAGTTCTAGGGGATATGACACCCTCTTCTGGCCTCTACACTCGCATACCAAACATTCTTAAGTGTCCAGTAATACCTAATTTAATAGTTTATACTAAACTAACTGCAATTTTATGAAAGGAAATTGCACTGAAATAATTTCTGACATCTAACTGCAGTCTCTTCCTAGTTGAGTCTGATACCACAATAAAATCCAGTGCTCACATACCTGAGTAGCTGAACTGCCAGTATTCTCAGACTGAGTATCAGTAACAGTTGGAGAAGGGAGTGGAGCAGAAGATTCTGGACTTTTTTTCTGGGTTGGCTTAAGTGGATTAGATCTTTTCAAATTTCGTCGTGAGACAGGTATATGCGGTTTTAGGCGTTTCTTAGTATGGACCTGAGTCACTTCATCAGAGTCCAAACTATTCTTTGGACATATTAAAGACAAAAATCCCAAAGGTCTTCTGCCAGGTCTAGAAATGAAAATGGGAAAAATATTAAAAGATATTAGAAAAACCACACATGCGCATCTTGTTTTTCTTGCTATATATAGTTCAAGTTGGCCTCAAATGTGAGATCTTCTGCCCCAGCCTTTTAAGTGCTATGAAACTACAGGTATGTGTCAATAGAGTAGGAAGAAATACTTTTAATTTTTTACTTCTTCAAAAAAACTTTATTTATTTATTTATTTATTTATTTATTTATTTATTTATTTATTTATTTATTTATTTATTTATGTCTTTTCAAGACAGGGTCTCCCTGTAGCCCCAAATGTCCTGGAACTCACTCTGCAGACCAAGCTGGCCTTGAACTCACAGAGATCTGCCTGCCTCTGTCTCCCGAGTGCTAGGATTAAAGGCGTGAGCCACCACACCCGGCCCTAAGAGACATTTCTTTATTAATTAATTAATTAATTAATTAATTAATTAATTAATTAATTAATGTGTATGAATGTACTATCTGCATGTAGGTTTGTGCACCCGTGTCGTGCAATGCCGCGGAGGTCAGAAGAGGGTGTCAGATTCCCCTGGAACTGGAGTTCTCCTGGAATTGGAGTTACAGACGGTTCTCAGCCGCCATGTGGGTACTGGGGATTGAACCTGGGTCCTCTGTAAGAGCAGTCGGTGCCTAAGAGACATTTCTTAAAACTACTTTATCTCTGGGCTGGAGAGATGGCCTACCAGTTAAGACCACCGACTGCTCTTGCAGAGGACCCGGGTTTGATCCCCAGCACCCCACATGGCGTTTTAAGAACCATGTAACTCCAATCCAGGAGAACTCTAGTTCAGGGGAATCCGAGACCCTCTTCTTCGACCTCCACGGCATTGCATAGACACTACATGCAGACAGTAAACTCATACACATACAAAAATAAAAAGTAAAAAAGAAAAAAACTACTTTATCTCCATTAGTACCAAAATGATCCACTTTACTAAGTACTGACGCCACTATGCTATGATATGTATTTACTAAGTACTGATGCCACTATGCTATGACATGCATTTACTAAGTACTGATGCCACTATGCTATGACATGCATTTACTAAGTACTGACGCCACTATGCTATGACATGCATTTACTAAGTACTGACGCCACTATGCTATGACATGCATTTACTAAGTACTGATGCTACTATGCTATGACATGTATTTGTGACAGAGCCAAAGTTGCCAAGCTTATAATAAATGCACATAAATCACCTGGAGGTATTATTAAAACAAAAATTCTGAATTTGAAATGGGTCTGGCCTGAGTCTTACAGGTCTAAGAAGTTTTTAAATGATGTCCATGTTGCTTGATATAGGATCACAATCTGAGCAGCAAGCCCCTAAAGCAAAGATTCGCAAAGGATGGTCCACAGCTAAAATGCAACCTGACTGCATAATTAAATTTTATGGCATGCACCAGGTATAGGGTTATGATTGTTTTTGTGCTGCAACTGGAGTAGTTGCAAAAAAAGAACTATATGGCCCATGAAATCTAAGTATGTCTTGTATGACCTTATAAAACCAAAAAAAAAAAAAAAAAAAAAAAAAAAATGTAGCTGGGCGAGGTGGGCGCACACCTTTAATCCTAGCACTTGGGAGGCAAGGCCGGTGGATCTTTGTGAGTTTTGAGGCCAGCCTGGTTTACAGAATGTTTCACGACAGCTGGGACTACAGGTAGACCCTGTCTCAACAAAGACCAAAAAAAAAAAAAAAAAAAAAAAATGTTACAATGGGGCTGGAAAGATGGCTCAACAGTTAAGAGCACTGGCTGCTATGGCAGAGGACCTGGATTCAGTTCCCAGCACCCATATGAGACCTAACAACTGTACGTAACTACACTTCCAGGGAATCCAATGCCATCTTCTGACATTCGTGAGTATTGTATGATATGGGTACGTCCTTCATCCATGTAGGCAATACACTCTACATACAAGATAAAAATACTTTTTTTTTTTTTAAAGAAAATGTTTGCAGGTCTATCTTCTTTTCTGGACCATTGCTTCTCAGCTTGTTTTAATACAAACCTTGATAATACGTCCTATTCTTGCTCTATTTTCAGTATTTTCCCAAGGTCAGAAAATATGCTGATAAGTTTTACTTTCTATAATTTAGCTAACCAGGTAATAGATTACACAAACCCTTTTCAGACACACATGTCCTATCCCTTTACTGTGTAGGCTAGTACAGCCATCCCTCTCAATTTACCATCTCAATGTATTATTAATAACACTAAAGACTTCTTGTATAGAAAAAAAAAAAAAAAAAAAGGAACAATATGGGCCTAAAGTCCATGCTTACTCAGAGAAAAAGCCACACTAAATGTCATAATAGACAAAAACAAACAAACAAAAAAAAAACAAATAAAAACAAACAAACAGCGTACTACTTGGAAGTTGGATAAAACAACTTCCAGAGCTAGCTCTGACTTCAGCTCTATCTATGCTGTCTCATATTTCCACGTACATGTTCTCAACAACAGCTTATGTAATCATCAAAAAAATGGCCATGAATAATATGGACTAGAAAGTGCAGTATGTTTTAGAAATTTTCTATCTAGAGTTTCTATCTAGGTCTTGTCCCATGGAATGCATATATGGAACACTACTGTATTTCCTGTGCTATCCTGTCCTCCCTTTATTATAACTAATGGAGGCTATGTTCATAAAGCAAGTAACTCAGTACTGGATCTAATACTATCCTGTTTATGAGTTCAAGGCCAGCCTGGTCTACAGAGTGAGTTCCAGGACAGCTGGGGCTACCCTGTCTCGAAAAGACCAAAAAAAAAAAAAAAAGTTTCTTATAATACCTGGAGAGAGGGGGTTTTGAAGATGATGTTCTGCTGTCCATCTGTTCAGAATTAGAAGCACCATCAGTTTTTTCTTCTTCATTAGGCACAACCATCTCATCTTGAGGCAATGGTGCAGTACTGTTTTCTATACATACATCTCTTATCTCATCAAAAGATCTAGATCCTGTATTCTGAAAACTTGGTTCCGCTCGCTCTTTTTGAGGTTCTGAGGTTGTAGGTATGCTTTCTGAGGTGGGGAAAAAGCCTTGTCCCTTGCAAGATTCCCCTTCAAAGAGAAAAAGAGAATAAATAGTAAGCACATGCATTAAATTAAATACAGTCAAACTGGACTATCTGAAGGGAAAATCCATGGTATTTCATAACAAACCTAGCCCAATAAGAGCAATCCGTATTATATTTAGTAGAAAACACTATTAGCAATAAGTGGACAAAGCTGAGCACAAGACTTTATTCCTAGCATTCGAGAGCCAAAGACAATATGTGAGTCTGAGGCCAGCCTAAGCTACAGAGTAAGACCCTGTCCTAAAAATAAACAATAACGAGATCTCCTGAGCCCAGCGGCAGGAAGAGGGGGAGACAGGTAGGAACTGGGTGTCTTGGCGAGCTGATTGTTGATCCTTTGGTCCTGCTGTCTTTGGTTTGATTGGCCTCTGTGGCTGTGAGGTTGGAGTTATCCTCCCAGCTGGGATTAAAGGTGTGGTCTTTGGCTTGATTAGATCTAGTGGCTGTG
>VZQC01001279.1:608520-659097 GCA_009823505.1 Rhizomys pruinosus
AAAATTTTTCTCTCAAGCCAGGCTATGGTGACACATGCTTTTGATACCAGCCTCTGGAGGCAGAGGTGGGCAGATCCCTGTGAGATTGAGACACAGCTGGCCTACATTACATAGTGAGTTCCAGGCAATCTAGGCTACAGGGAGAACCTGTGTCAAAACAAAAGATTATATATATATATACACGTATATATATATGTAATTAACATATATGTACTTGTATAGATATTATATTTATATAACATTTTATTTCCCCCCCCCCAAAAGAGGAAGCATAAACCAAGTGGGTACGAAAAAAAACGGGTAATCCAGTTTTGACTGAATCACTGTGGTCTCCTTAGACTTGATGAGGCAGTGATAACTGTTTCCTAAAGAAATGCTTCAGCAGGGCGTGGTGGCCCACGCCTTTGATCCTAGCACTCAAGGAGGCAGGGGGAGGCAGAGGCAGGCGGATCTTTGTGAGTTCAAGACCAGCCTGGTCTACAGAGTGAGTTCCAGGACAGCTGGGGCTACAGGGAGACCCTGTCTTGAAAAGACAAAAAAAAAAAAAGAAAGAAAGAAAGGAAGAAAGAAATACTTCACACAGAAGAGACAGCAAACAGAAGGACCCGAGGATTACCAAGCATTCACAGAACTGAAAGAGACTGGCAAAAAATGATACTAGTGACAGAAATGGACCCTGTAGGTAGGCATTTTAGGACCTTGTTTTATTCCTGAGTGCAACAGAAGGCTTGACAGAAACTGATGAAAATACTCCTATAACTCTTCACTTCAGAAAGTCCATTCAGAGTGCTGGGAGGTCAAAAGAGTCAAGATCAGACTGACAGGAAACTACTGGCCTTATTGTCAGCTACTGTTAACAGAACTAAAAGTAGGTTTTCTATAGTGCCCATCAAAATATCATTTTGAACTGCTTAAAAATAGTATTTCTGGGCTGGAGAGATAGCTTAGTGGTTAAGAGCACCAACTGCTCTTGCATAGGACCCAGGTTCGATTCCCAGCACCCACATGGCAGCTAAGAACTGTCTTTGATTCCAGTTCCAGGGGAATCCAATAAAAAAAAAAAATCTGTAACAATGAATAAAAAAAAAAAAAAAATCAGGAATTTGAGTGAATGGCAAAATAATAATAATAATTAAAAAAACAATATTCCCAAACTAGCTAGCTTTATCTAGATTACTTATAAAGAGGAGTATCAGGGGCTGGAGAGATGGCCTAGCGGTTAAGAGCACTGACTGCTCTTGCAGAGGACCTGGGTTCGATCCCTAGCACCCACATAGCGGCTAAGAACCGTCTGTAACTCCAATTCCAGAACTCCAGTTCCAGGGGAATCTGAGACCCTCTTCTGACCTCCGTGGCATTGCACAACATGGGTGCACAAACCTACATGCAGACAGTACACGCATACACATACAAAAATAAATAAAAAATTAAAAATAAAGAGGAGTATCAGAAATATCTTTCCAAATACACAGAGGTTTGGAGGCAGATGAAAAAATATATAAACAGATCTGTTGCAATATGCCCATCTCAACTGTGTAATAATTTAATCTCACCTCAGAGGCATATTCTTGAAAATCAACTTCTGAAGCGAGTGAAGATTTTTTGGCAGGAGGGACATGACTGCATTCATCAGAACTGCAATGAAATCTCTTCCTAGATATAAGATCCAAATTAGCAGGAGGCTTTTCAGAATCATCACTTCCAAAATTAGATATGCACATAGCATCTTGAACAACTGGAGTTGCGTGTAAACTCTCACTGCATAGAAAACAAACCAGTAAATTAAAAGCTACTTAAGCAAGCAGTCCAATGAAATTTAAAATGAAGATTAGAAATCAAAACTAATAAATTAATAGCCACAGCAATCAAATGAATAGTTTGAGGCACACTCATTTAAATTCCACAACACTGAATTAATTCTAAGGTAGGAGTATGGTATTTTCCTTGTCTATAAATTTAAATTTCATTTTTAAACTGTCCCTTCTAAATATAAAAGGTTTACATTTTTCACAGCCTTATAATCCTAACACTTGGAAAGCTGAGCAAGAAGATTGTGAGCCTGAGGCCAGAGTGGGCTGCAGAGCAACAACCTGCTCAAAAAAGCCTGATAACTTGAGTTCAACCCCCAGGGTCTACATAGTGAAAGGAATGTGTGGATTACTGCAAGTTGTCCTCAGACCTACAGACAAGCACATGAATGAATGAATGAATGAATGAATGAATATTAACAAACAAAAAGAAACCAAAGAAATAAGATAAATAGCTTCCACAATAAAATAGAAACACTTTAAAAATAATTAAGAACATCAAGAATATATGCTAAGCATGGTGGCACATAACTTTAACCCAGCACTTGGGATACAGAGGCAGGTGGATCTCTATGAGTTTAAGATCAACCAGTCTACATAGCAAGCTCCAGATGAGCCAGGGATACAGAGTGAGATCCTGTCCCCCCAAATAAACAAATGAATAAATGTGTGCATATATGTCTAGAAAGGTAGCTGAGTGGTTAAAGTGCTTCATAAGTGTGAGGACGTGACTATGGATCCACCCCATGTAAAGAAGGGCACAGGAACAAACATTTGTGTTCCAAGTGTGCTTAGGGTGAGGCAGGAGGTGGAAACAGGAGCATCCCCAGAAGCTCAGGAGCCAGCTGGGTTGTTATTTTTATCATCAAAGTCTCAGTGTATAGAATATTCAATGGGGGAAAGATGAAAGCATTTCATCTAAGATTGGGAACAAGACAGCGATTTCCACTTTTTTATTCAATATTATACTTCAAACTCTAGCTGGAAGAATTAAGAGAAAGAGATGCAAACAGGAAAGAACTCAAATTATCCCTGTATGCAGATGATATGATTCTTTGCTTACAAAATCTGAAAGATTTTACCCAAACACTCTTAAAACTGGTAAATAAATGCAGCAAAGTAACAGGACAAAAAAAACAGTTATCGTTTCTATACACCGAGAATGAAACAGGGAAAGCAATCCCATTCACAACAGCCTCAAAAATAAAAATCCATAGAAGGTGAAACACTTTCATGATAAAATTGACAACTGAAGAAACTGAAGACAACAGAAGAATGACCTCTCAGGTTCACAGACTGGGAAATTTAATATCATTAAAATGGCTGTACCAGTGAAGTGATCCACAAGACTGACATTCTAGGACTTGAAAAAAAGAATCTGAAAAATTCATATGGAAGCACAAAAGTTCCAATCCCAAGAAAAAGGAGCAATGCGACACATTATAATACCTGATTTCAAAATATACTATAATATAAAAATATACTATACAGTATATATATATATATATATATATACAGTACATATATACAGTATAATATAATATAAAAATATACTATACAGCCACAGCAGACAAAAACAGACACTGTCATTAAACACATAAACATGGGGCTGGAGAGATGGCTCAGCAGTTAAGAGCACCACAGACTGCTATTGCAGAGGACCTGGGTTCAATTCCCAGCACCCACATGGCAGCTAAGAACCGTCTTTAACTCCAGTTCCAGGGGAATCTGACGCCCTGTTCTGACCTCCCTGGCATTGCACGACACGAGTGCACCAACTACATGCAAACAGTACACTCATACACATAAAAAAATAATAAATTTTTAGCCGGGCGTGGTGGCGCACGCCTTTAATCCTAGCACTTGGGAGGTAGAGGCAGGTGGATCTTTGTGAGTTCAAGGCCAGCCTGGTCTACAGAGTGAGTTCTAGGACAGCTGGGGCTACAGGGAGACCCTGTCTCGAAAAGACCAAAAATAATAATAATAATAATAATAATAAATTTTTTAAAAATTAAAAAAANCCTTTAATCCTAGTACTTGGGAGGCAGGTGGATCTCTGTGAGTTCAAAGCCAGCCTGGTCTACAGAGTGAGTTCCAGGACAGCTGGGGCTACAGGGAGACCCTGTCTCGAAAAGACCAAAAAAAAAAAAAAAAGTAGGAAAAAAAAAACTAGATTCCTCTGTCTCATCCTATACAAAAATTAACTCCAAATGGAACAAAAGTCTTACTGCAAGACCTGTAACTTAAAATACAAGAAGGAAACACAACAGAAACATCTGGCTCTGACAGTTCAGGAAATAAAATTTATCAGTTAATAAATGGAAGTAAATCAAATTAAAGAGCTTCTGTACAGCAAAGAAAACAGCAGAGAAAACCTGCAAAATGACAGAAAACTTCTGCCAGCTATTCATCTCACAGAGGACTGATAAAAAAATATGCAAAGAGTAGCTGGGTGTGGTGGCACATGCCTTTAATCCCAGCACTCAGCAGGCAGAGGCAGGTGAATCTCTGTGAGTTCAAGGCCACCCTGGTCTTCTACATAGTTGAGTTACAGGCCAGCTGGGGCTACAGGGAGATCCTGTCTGAACACACACACACACACACACACACACACACACACACACACACAAACAAGCACACAAAAACACACACACACAAAAATACCACAACGCTCTTTCCACTATGAGGGTTCTTTGGATCAACTAAAGCTGTTTGGCTGGGCTACAAATACCTTTATCTGCCAAACCATCTTCCAGTCACGTATAAGAGACCTAATTCCTTTTTCTGACGTCCATAGGCATTGTACAACACAGGTGCACTTATACACATGCAGGCAATATACTCATACACATAAAATTAAAATAATAATAAAATATATTTTAAAATAAAGGACATTAAAAATGGTTGATATTGGGATCATACACAAAAAATAAAAATACACTTGCACATGTAAAATAAATATTTTAAAAATGACTGATTTTAACAGCTATTTAGAGCAAGTATAACTGTTCAATAAATTTATAAAAAATTATTTTAGCTATCAAAATGAATATAAAATCTATGAAAAATTCTCTCTTATTCCAATCAGAACAGCTATTAGTTAAATTCTGGCAATGATGTGAAATAGGAACCCTCATACACTATATGTGAGAATACAGAATACTGTAGTCACTCAGAAAAGATGACAGAGGTTCCTCAGAAACTGAAAATAGAATATACATCAGATATACATGTATCTTTAGGAAACAAAGTTAGCAGGGGCCAGAGAGATGGCTCAGCAGTTAAGAGAGCCAACTGCTCTTGCAGAGGACCCAGGTTCAATTCCCAGCACACACATGACAGCTAAGAACCATCTTTAAGCTGGGCAGTTCAAGGCCAGCCTGGTCTACAGAGTTAGTTCCAGGCTAGCTGGGGCTATAGAGAGACCCTGACTCAAAAAGACCACCCACCTCCAAAAAAAAGAAAACAAAAAACAAAGTTGCCATGCAAAAAGAAACACCTGAACACCCACAATTATTATATTATTCTTTTTTTTTTTTTGTCTTTTTGAGACAAAGAAGGGTTCTTTGGATCAACTAAAGCTGTTGGGCCGGGCTCTGCTTCTGCCTCCCAAGTGCTAGGATAAAAGGCATGTGCCACCATGCCCGGCTATATTATTAACAGCCAAATTATAGTGTCAGATTAAGGCCTATCAACAGGTGAGTAGATACAGAAAATGTCACATACACACACACACACACACACACACACACACACACACACACACACGAGATGGGGGGGGAGAGGGAGGAAGCCTTACTATTCAACAACAACAACAACAAAAATTTGTCGGTAGTCAAGAAAATGAATGGACCTGGAAGACATCATGTTGTGTGAAACCTCACATAGAAAAATAACTATCATAACAAAGACAAAATCCTTAGAGCCACAAGAGAAAAACAACAAGTGACCTATAAGGGGAAACCTATCAGAATTACAACTGACTTCTCAATGCAAACTATGAAAGCAAGAAGAACCTGGAGCAAAGCATTCCCAGTGTTAAAAGACAATAGATGCCTACCCAGGTTACTATACCCAGCAAAAATGTCGATTATAGTTGAAGGAGAGAGAAAAACCTTCCATGACATAAATAAGATGAAAGAATACATGTCTGGAAAACCAACCCTTCAGAGAATACTTGAAGCAATTCAAAGGACAGAAGAAAGGAGCAACCATCCCCAGGCACCTAGAAAGAGAAATCAATAAAAGCATAACTGCAGAAGTAGAAACCTAAAACAAAACCACAAATGGATAATAAGGCAAAAGGAAGCAACACAAACCTATCAGTCATAACCTTAAATATTAATGGACTAAATTCCCCAATCAAAAGACATAGACTGGGAGATTGGATTAGGAAACAGAATCCATCGATATGCTGTCTACAAGAAACACATCTTACCTTCAAGGACAGGCACCACCTTAAAGTGAAGGGATGGAAAAAAATATTCCAAGCAAATGGTACCAAAAAGAAAGCAGGTGTTGCTATTTTAATATCGGATAAAATAGACTTCAAAGTAAAAGAAATCAGAAGAGACAAAGAAGGCCATTACATTTTCATCAAAGGAACAATCCACCAAGAAGATTTCACAATTATGAATATATATGCCCCAAATTCTGGTGCACCAAACTTTATAAAGACAATTCTCCAGGACCACAAGTCACAGACTAACCCCAGCACACTCATAGTGGGAGATTTCAATACCCCACTGAGTCCTTTGGATAGGTCAACAGGACAAAAAATAAACAGAGAGACATCTGAACTGAACGATATGATACACCAAATGGACCTCATAGACCTCTACCGAACATTCCATCCTAATACCAGAGAATACACTTTCTACTCAGCACCCCACGGAACATTCTCCAAAATCGACCACATCCTGGGACACAGAAGAAACCTCTACAAATACAAAAAGATTGAAATAATTTCATGCATCCTGTCAGACCACAGTGCAATGAAGCTCAACATCAACACCAGGACAAGCCCTCCTGCCTACAAGAACACATGGAGACTAAACAACACACTCTTGAATAATGAATGGGTCAAGGAAGAGATAAAGAAAGAAATAAAAACATTCCTGGAACTGAATGACAATGACAATACAACACAACAAAACCTATGGGATACCTTAAAAGCAGTCCTAAGAGGGAAATTTATAGCCCTGGGTGCCTACATTAGAAAAACAGAAAGAGCACAAGTGAATGATCTAACACTACAGCTAAAAGCACTTGAGAGGCAACAACAGATGAACCCTAAACGCAACAGACAGGAAGAAATAACAAAAATCAGAGCAGAAATCAATGAAATAGAAACAAAGAAAACAATACAAAAAATCAATGAAGCCAAAAGTTGGTTCTTTGAAAGAATAAACAAGATAGACAGACCTCTAGCCCAGTTAACAAAAAGAAAGAAGGAACAACTCCAAATCAATACAATCTGTGATGAAAAGGGAAATATCACAACGGACAAGGAAAAGATCAAGAAAATTATATGGGAATATTACAAGAACCTATATTCTACCAAGTTTGAAAATCTAGAAGAAATGGATGAATATCTGAAATCCTGGGAATCACCAAAGCTTGGCCAAGAGGAGACCAGCAGCTTAAACAGACCCATAACATATGAAGAAATAGAGGATGTAGTAAGAAGCCTCCCAACTAAAAAAAGCCCAGGCCCAGACGGTTTCACAGCAGAATTCTATAAAACATTTCAAAAAGACCTACAACCATTATTTCTGAAACTGTTTAGAAGTATACAATCAGAGGGAATTCTCCCAAATTCCTTCTATGAAGCCAACATCACTCTATTACCAAAACCAGGCAAAGATCCAACTAAAAAGGAGAATTATAGACCCATCTCCCTCATGAACACAGATGCCAAAATTCTAAACAGAATACTGGCAAATCGCATACAGACCCACATCAAGAAGATCATCCATCATGACCAAGTTGGATTCATACCAGAGATGCAGGGATGGTTCAACATACGAAAATCAATAAACATCATCAAACACATAAACGGAATCAAAGACAAAAACCACACCATCATCTCAATTGATGCTGAAAAAGCCTTTGACAAAATCCAGCATCCCTTCATGCTTAAAGTCCTAGAAGGAATTGGATTGGAGGGATCATTCCTCAATGTAATCAAAGCCATATACAGGAAACCCACAGCCAATATCATCCTAAATGGGGAAATGACAGAAACATTCCCTTTAAAGGTAGGAACTCGGCAAGGCTGCCCCCTATCACCACTCCTCTTCAATATAGTGCTTGAAACACTTGCTAGAGCAATAAGGCAAGAAAAGGATATTAAAGGAGTACTAATTGGAAAAGAGGAAGTCAAACTATCCCTATTTGCTGATGATATGATTGTTTACTTAAGGGATGCAAAAAACTCCACCAGAAAACTCCTAGAAACGATTAACAGCTTCAGCAAAGTGGCAGGATACAAAATTAACCTTAGAAAATCAATGGCCTTTCTTTACACCAAGAACAAGCAACTGGAGAAAGAATTCAAAGAGACCTTCCCACTCACAATAGCCTCAAAAACAATAAGATACCTAGGAACAAACCTAACCAAAGACACCAAAGACCTCTACAACAAAAATTTTAAACCCTTAAAGAAAGAAATTGAAGAAGACCTCAGAAGATGGAAAAACCTCCCATGCTCATGGATTGGGAAAATTAACATTGTAAAAATGTCCATTTTACCAAAACTCTTGTATAGATTTAATGCAATCCCAATCAAAATCCCCAAGAGTTTCTTCACAGGCTTGGAAACAAAAGTTCTTAAATTCATTTGGAAAAACAAAAGACCCCGAATAGCCAAATCAATCCTGAGTGAAAAGAGCTACACAGGAGGGATCTCTATACCAGATTTTAAACTATACTACAGGGCTATAGTCATAAAAACAGCCTGGTACTGGCACAAAAACAGACCTGTTGACCAATGGAACAAAACCGAAGATCCAAATCTGAGCACATACAATTTCAGCCATCTCATATTTGACAAGGGGGCCAAGAAACCACAATGGAGAAAAGACAGCATCTTCAGCAAGTGGTGTTGGCAAAACTGGATCACCACTTGTAGAAGAATGAAATTAAACCCCTACCTCTCACCCTGTACAAAAGTCAACTCCAGATGGATTAAAGACCTCAACGTGAAACCCCAAACTCTGAAGGTGATAGAAGAAAAAGTTGGCAGCAGACTACAAGACATAGGCGTAGGAAAAGACTTCCTAAATCAGACAGCAGCTGCACAAGAATTAAGGTCGACAATTGACAAATGGGACCTCATCAAACTCAAAAGCTTCTGTACATCAAAAGAAACAATCAAGGAAGTGAAGAGAAATCCCACAGAGTGGGAGGAAACCTTCACTGCAGATACATCTGACAAAGCATTGATTTCCAGAATATATAAACTACTCAAAAAACAAAGAAAAAAGAAAACAAATGACCCACTCAATAGATGGAGCAAAGAACTGAACAGAGACTTCACAAGTGAAGAATTAGAGATGGCTGAGAAACACCTCAAGAAGTGTTCAACATCACTAATCATTAAGGAAATGCAAATCAAAACCACTTTAAGATATCATCTTACTCCAATAAGACTGGCTAGGATCAAGAAAACAAATGATACCAAGTGCTGGAGAGGTTGTGGGGAAGGGGGAACACCTATCCACTGCTGGTGGAAATGTAAACTCATACAGCCACTATGGAAAGCAGTGTGGAGATCCCTTGGAAGTCTTGGAATGAACTTGCCACCTGACCGAGCCATACCACTCCTGGGCATGTACCCTCAAGACTCACCCCATCGCAGAGGCCATGTTTATTTCAGCTCTCTTCACAATAGCAAGGAGCTGGAACCGGCCCCTCAACTGATGAGTGGATAGAGAAAATGTGGTACATCTACACAAAGGAGTTCTATGCAGCAGTAAAGACGACATCATGAGCTTTGCAGGAAAATGGCTGGAGCTAGAGGACATCATGCTGAGTGAAGTAACACAGTCCCAGAAAAACAAAGGATGAATGATATCCCTTATCTGTGGATGCTAGTGCCCGTTGCCTAGTTGTATTTCTTGTGCACGGCCCCTTGAGCTTTTGTCCAAAGCAGTTGGGAGTGATGCATATTGGAAATAAAAACAACAACAACAACAGAAAGGACTGCATCGAAGAACTGACTGAAACGGTGAACTTCTGCTCAAAACAGTCAACTTCCTCATGGAGAATATTGAGAAAGACTGAGAAAGAGATGAAAAGCATGTTTGGCAGAATGCATGAGCTCTAGTGGGGTGGGGAAATGTGGGGGACACGGGTCTAGACTTGATAAAAAATAATAAAAATAAATTTGTGTGGAAAAAAAAGAAAAATAACTATCATATGTTTTTTTTCTTGTGTAGAAATAAAAAACAAACAAAACACCAAAAGCCCTGGAAGTAGAAGGACTTTAGGTGACAGACGGTAGAGGAAGAGGTTAGAACAGAGAAAAGTCAGGGTCAAAGCCCCATATTTGCACACATGGAAATGTGACAATGAATCCCACCAATTTGTACTATTAATGTGCAGCAATAATAAATATAGTTTGGGGTTTTTTTTTGAGGCAAGGTCTTATTAGGTAGTTCCAGCTGGTGTGCATCTATGTAGAACATCCAGGCTGGCCTCAATTCCATAGCAATCTGCCTACCACTGCCTCCTGAGTGCTGGGATCAAAGCCAAGCACCACCTGGTGATAACCATAATTTTTTTTTTTTTTTTAAGAAATGTTAGTGTATGATTGGAGAGATGGCCCAGGTGTTAAGATCCTGAGTGTTCTTGCAGAGGATCTGGGTTCAATTCCCAGCACCCACATGGCAGCTAACAACCATCTGAAACTTTGGTTCCAAGGGATCCAACACACTTTTATGTTTTTGGATCGTCATGTAGACCAGGCTGGTCTTGAACTCAACAGGGACCCACCTGCCTCTGCTTCCTAGAGTGCTGGGATTGAAGGTGTGCACCGCCAGGCCCAGCTTCAACACTTTCTTCTAACCTATTCAGGCACTGTATAATGAGTGCACTTACACATATGCAGGCAACACACTCATACACAAAATAAATAAAAAAAAAAAGAAATATCAGTGTACAGTTGACTTATTTAATCAACACTACTCAATTCATAAAGTACCCTTCCTCTTAGCAAAATTAGCTTGGCTTTCTCTTTCTTTCTTTCTTTCTTTCTTTCTTTCTTTCTTTCTTTCTTTCTTTCTTTCTATCTAATTTATTTATTTATTTATTTATTTATTTATTTATTTATTTATTTATTACCTCAGGTCACTTTCTACTGTATTCCCTGTTTTGACCAATATGGGTGCTGGCAGTAGAGAACTTGGCATTAACTGCATGGAAGTATTAGTAAATCCTTCTGCTCCATCGGTTGGGATTTCCACCAAAGTCAAAATGAATGCTTGTTCATCTTCTCCATCTTGATGTATATTACCAAACAGATTCACTGTCAAAGTCCAAAGTTAGGAATGAAATAAGCTAATCTAAAAACAGCACAAAATTACTGTTTAAACTCTAAAATGGCAGTCTCATGTCATATATCACCAAGACTAAAAAATTAAAAAATATTCCACAACCCCCCAAATAATTTCTCCTCAGAGGAAAGGTGGTTCATTCATTATAAGAAGGACTTATCAGCCAGGCGTGGTGGCTCTCGCCTTTAATCCCAGCATTCGGGAGGTAGAGGCGGGTAGATCTCTGTTGTAAGTTCAAGACCAGCCTGGTCTACAGAGCGAGCTCCAGGACACCTGGTACTAAAAGGGAGACCCTGCTTCAAAAATTCCAGAAAAAGGAAAAAACTAAAAAAGAAGGACTTACAATTTTGAATAAAATTGGTATAAAAAACCACTTCCACTGTTTGATTTTTTTAAGAATGCCACTGAGTAGTTGCTGTTGTTGTTGTTGCTATTATTATTATTATTATCATCTGGTCTTTTTAGACAGGGTCTCCCTGAAGCCCCAGCTGGCCTGGAACTCACTATGTAGAGCAGGCCTTGAATTTATAGATATCTGCCTGCCTCTGCCTCCCCAGTGCTGGGATTAAAGGCTTTTTTTTTTTTTTTTAAAAGACTGCCACTGTAGGCCTGGTGTGGTGGTGCAAGCCTTTCATCCCAGCACTCAGGAGGCAGAGGCAGGCAAATCTCTGAGTTCAAGGCTAGCCTGATCTATATAGTGAGCTCCAGGACAGCTGGGAAAGACACCCCCCCCCCAAAAAAAAGAAAAAAAGACGGCCACCAAGTTATTTTTAAGTTTGTCTTGTGCTTTTATACAGTTAAATAAAAAAAAAAATTACACTATATTTTATCTTTGACACTTTGCTGAAGGCAGCCTTTCATACCTGGGAGGTCCTGAGGGCTGATCACGTTCTCTTCCTGGACTTCTGGAATACTAGTTGGTGTATCCTGTCATAAAAACATTTGAAGGAAACTGAAACTTAAAAACATTTTTCTGACAATTGGACATATGGTAAAGAGACAATATCTCTAAACTCAACGACTTAAATATTTTATTTATTTTTATTTTACGTATATGAATGTAGTCCCTACATGCATGTAAGTGCACCTGTGTCATGTACTGCCCTTGGAGGTCAAAAGAGAGCATCAGATTTTGCTGGAACTTGAGTTACAGACTATTGTTAGTTGCTATGTGGGTGCTGGGAATAGAACCCCAGTTCTCTACAAGAGGAGCCAGTGTTCTTAATGGCTGAGCCATCTCTCTAGCCCCCTTGATGACTTATTTTAAACACACAATTTTAAGTGTTTTTGAAGATTTAGTTGTGTCAATGAACACATGATTGACTTAAATATGCATCTTCATGCCCCTGATGAAGGGGGCTATGTGGGTAAGAGCGGATTCTAATTTGCCTTTGATTGCTATCACACAACTCTCTGAACAGTCCCAACTTGGGGAGGAAAAGGTTTATTTATCTTACATCTCCCGAGGTTCATCACTTGGGGAGCCCAAGTTATTAATTCAGGGAAGGAACCTGAAGGCAGGAGCTGAAGCACAGGCCATGGAGGAAGGCTGCTTACAGGCTTGCTCCCCTGGCCCATGCTCAGCCTGCTTTCTTTTTTCTTTTTTCTTTTTTTTATCTTTTTGAGAAAGAGTCTCCCTTTTAGTCCCAGCTGTTCTGAACTTGCTTTGTAAACCAGGCTGTTCTTGAATTCACAGAGATCTGTCTGCCTTTGCCTTCTGAGTGCTGGGATCAAAGGCGTGCACCACCATGCCTGGCGCACCCTGCTTTCCTATACAGTAGGAACAACCTGCCCACAGTGGGCTGGGCCCTCCCACAACACTCAACAATCAAGAAAATATTCCACAGACATAGCCACAGGACAGTGTAATGGAGGCAATTCTCCCAATTGAGGCCCCCTAATCTCAGGTGTGTCAAGTTAACAGTAAAGCTATCCAGTACAGAGCACATACTGCTCTTGCAGAGGATCCAAGCTGGGTTTCCAGCACCACTTTAGGAAGCTCACACTCACCTACAACTCAGATTCTAAGAGATCTGATACCCTCTTCTAAGCTCCAAGGGCACCTGCACTCATGTGTACATATGCAGATGCATAAGCAAAATTAAAATCTTTAACAAAAAGAATCCTGATTAAATTGTTATATGTGAGTATTCTATAACTTCTTGTCAGGGTACAGACCCACGCTCCTCGGCTCTGGCCATGTTCACATCAAAACCCACTCTGAGTAGGTTCCATCTGAATGGAGGTACCTGCTTGCCTTGCCTCCAGTGTGGGGTTTTCCTGTTTTCCAAAAAGTTGCCAGTATACTGCTTATAATTCTCTAATGCTTAAAAATCTTGAAACTTCCATTTTGAAACAAGTATCAATAACTGATTCAGTTAAGACTTGTCAATAAGCCAGCCAGGCATGGTGGCATACCCCTTTAATCTCAGCACTCAGGAGGCAGAGGCAAGCAGATCTTCGTAAGTTCAAGGCCAGCCTGGTCTACAAGAGTGGCTACAGGGAGACCCTGTCTCGAAAAGACCAAAAAAAAAAAAAAAAGAAAAAAAAAAAGACTTGTCAATAGATACCCAAACAATTATGTGACAAGTGCTTGGTCTCATTGGAGGAATTTCTAACAAAGTAGAAAAGACATCCTTCTTTTGTCACTGAAATCTCATGACACCATCCTAGCCATAGTGAACAGTCAGCACCTCCAGTAATGATGGGACAGAAAAGAAATAACAAAGCATTGCTCTACAGTCTCATCTGCCCCACCCCCTAAAAACTGAAACTGACAGCTGGGCATGGTAGTGCGCGCCTTTAATCCTAGCACTCGGGAGGAAGAGGCAGGCAGATCTTTGTGAGTTCACCAGCCTGGTCTACAGAGTGAATTCCTGGACAGCTGGGGCTACAGGGAGACCCTGTCTCAAAAAGACCAAACAAACAAACAAAACAAAAACAAACAAAACAAACAACAACAACAAAAAAACTGAAACTGACAAGTAGGAGGGCATTGTAGCAACAAAAAACCCAGCTGGGTGTGGGAATAAGACAGATGCCTTTGATCCCAGTACTGGGAAGCGGAGGCAGGGGAATCTCTGAGTCCCAGACCAGTCAGTGCTACATAGGAAGACCCTGATTAAACAAAGAAACAAACATCAGAATGTGGACCACCATAAATGCTTCTAAAATGTCAAATTCATAAAATGTCAAGTTCACAAAAGAGAAAAAAAATCCATTCTAGATTAAATAATTAGAAGAAATGATGACAGGCCAAGCAAGGTGGCACACAACTTTAATGCTAGTCCCTGGAAGGCACAGGCAAGGGGATCTCTGTGAGATCTAGGCTAGGGTGGCCTACATAGTGAGCTCCAGAGAGCTAGAGCTAGAGAGACTTTGTCTAGAAGGAGAGAGTGAGAGAGAGAGAGAGAGAGAGAGGGATGAGCTGAGCATGGTGGCCCATGCCTTTAATTCCAGCACTTGAGAAGCAGAGGCAGGCAGATCTCTGTGAGTTCAAGGCCAGCCTCGTCTACATAGGGAGCTCCAGGCCAGCTAGGACTAAAGGGAGACACTGTCTCACAAAGAAGAAAAAAAAAANAGCACCACTTTTAGGAAGCTCACACTCACCTACAACTCAGATTCTAAGAGATCTGATACCTCTTCTAAGGCTCCAAGGGCACCTGCACTCATGTGTACCTATGCAAGCTGCATAAGCAAATTAAATATTTAACAAAAAAGAATCCTGATTAAATTGTTATATGTGAGTATTCTATAACTTCTTGTGCAGGGTACAGACCCACGCTCCTCGGCTCTGGCCATGTTCACATCAAAAACCCACTCTGAGTATGGTTCATCTGAATGGAGGTACCTGCTTGCCTTGCCTCCAGTGTGGGGTTTTCCTGTTTTCCAAAAAGTTGCAGTATACTGCTTATAATTCTCTAATGCTTAAAAATCTTGAAAACTTCCATTTTGAAACAAGTATCAATAAACTGATTTCAGTTAAGCCTTTCAATAAGCCAGCAGGCATGGTGGCATACCCCTTTAATACTCAAGCACTCAGGAGGCCAGAGGCAACAAGTCCCATCTTCGTAAGTTCAAGGGCCAGCCTGTCACACAGGGCTACAGGGAGACCCTGTCTCGAAAAGACCAAAAAAAAAAAAAAAAAAGAAAAAAAAAAAAAAGACTTGTCAATAGATACCCAAACAATTATGTGACAAGTGCTTGGTCTCATTGGAGGAATTTCTAACAAAGTAGAAAAGACATCCTTCTTTTGTCACTGAAATCTCATGACACCAATCCTAGCCATAGTGAACAGTCAGCACCTCCAGTAATGATGGGACAGAAAAGAAATAACAAAGCATTGCTCTACAGTCTCATCTGCCCCACCCCCTAAAAACTGAAACTGACAGCTGGGCATGGTTAGTGGCCGCGCCTTAATCCTAGCACTCGGGAGAAAGAGGCAGGCAGATCTTTGTGGTTCACCAGCCTGGTCTACAGAGTGAATATTCTGGACCAGCTGGGGCTAAGGGAGACCTCTGTCTCAAAAGACCAAACAAACAAACAAAACAACAAAAACAAACAAACACAAACAACAACAAACAAAAAAACTGAAACTGACAAGTAGGAGGGCATTGTAGCAACAAAAAACCCAGCTGGGTGTGGGGAATACGACAGATGCCTTTTGATCCCAGTACTGGAAAGCGGAGGCAGGGATCTCTGAGTCCCAGACCAGTCAGTGCTACATAGGGAAGACCCTGATTAAACAAAGAAACAAACATCACGAATGTGGACCACCATAAATGCTTCTAAAATGCAAATTCATAAAATGTCAAGTTCACAAAAGAGAAAAAAAAATCCATTCTAGATTAAATAATTAGAAGAAATGATGACAGAGCGCAAGCAAGGTGGCACACAACTTTATGCCAGTCCCGGAAGGCACAGGGCAAGGGGCTCTGTGAGATCTAGGCTAGGGTGGCCTACATAGTGAGCTCCAGATGCTAGAGCTAGAGAGACTTTGTCTAGAAGGAGAGAGAGAGTGAGAGAAGGAGAGGAGAGGAGAGAGAGGGGATGGCTGAGCATGGTGGCCCATGCCTTTAATTCCAGCACTTGAGAAGCAGAGGCAGGCAGATCTCTGTGAGTTCAGGCCGCCTCGTCTCATAGGGAGCTCCAGGCCAGCTAGGACTAAAGGGGACACTGTCTCACAAAGAAGAAAAAAAAAAAAAAAAAAAAAAAAGGGAAAGGGAGGGAGGGAGGGTGGTATAGAAAGAAATATTAAATGCAATGTGACAAACCATGATTGGGTCCTAAGACTTTTGTTTATTCTTGTTTTTGTTTCTGTTTTATTTATGTACAAGTATTTTATATGTGAGTGTACCAAATACATACAATGCTTATGAGGGCATCAGATCCCCTGGAACTTCGAGTTACAAATGTCTGTTAGCCACCATGTGGGTGCTGGGAACCAAACTTGGAGCCTCTGCAAGAGCAGCCAGTGCTCTTAAGTACTGAGCCATCTCTCTAGTTCCTTTTGTTTTTGTGATAGGGTCACAGATCTCCTAGGCTGCCCTCAAACTCCCTATGTAGGGGAAGATGACCTTGGACTTCTGACCCTCTTACATATACCTCCTGAGTGCTGGGATTATTATAAATATGTGCCACTCTGCTTGGTTTTATCTGGTAGGGAATCAAACCCAGTTTCATGCATACCAGGCAGGCAGTCTATCAAGTGAGTTATAGCATACTCCCTAAAAAAAAAAAAAAAAAAAAGACTGGGAAAGTGAGGAAACTCTTAAGGGAACTGCATATTAAAATATTATTGAATCAATGTTCAATAATAGCACAGTTATACTGAATCTGAAATAGCACTATGACCTACTTTGTATGAGAAACATTCTTATTTTTTTTTAATTTTTTTTTTTAATTTTCTTTCTGTATGTGTATGAATGTACTGTCTGCATGCAATCTGTGCACCTGTGTCGTGCAATGCCGCGGTCAGAAGAGGGTTCGGATTCCCTGGCTGGTTCTCCTGGATTGGAGTTTCAGACGGTTCTCGGCCGCCATATGGGCGCTGGGGATCGAACCCGGGTCTCTGTAGAGCGGTCTTGCTCTTAACCGCTAGGCCATCTCTCCAGCCCCCAAGAACATTCTTATTATTATTAAAGACACAATGTTTACATGAGCTCAGGTTTTAAACCTACTTTCTTTTTTTGTTTGTTTTTTTTTTTTTTTTAAATTTTTTTTTTTTTATTATTTATTTTTGTATGGTTATGAATGTATTGTTTGCATGCGGTCTGTGCCACCGTGTCGTGCAATGCCGCGCGGAGGTCAGAAGAGGGTCTCAGATTCCTGGAACTGGAGTTCTCCTGGACTTGGAGCTACAGAACTGTTCTAGCCGCCATGTGGGTGCTGGGATCGAACCCGGGTCCCTCTGCAAGAGCGTCGGACTCTTAACCGCTCGCCATCTCTCCAGCCCCTAAATTATTTAAATCTTAAAAAAGTTTTTATTTTTATTTTATTTCCCAAGTTTTTATTTTAAGGAGCAAAGTAGCAGAGCACCAGCATTCATAACTCTTTGTTACCTTATCCCCTAATTTTCTGTATTTACTTGTGTGTGTGTGTGTGTGTGTAAATGCCATGTGTGGGGTTACCCTTGGAGTACCTGCTCTTAGCTACTGAGCCATAGCTCCAGCCCCAGTTTATTTGTGTATATGTGTGGGTACACACATGCTACATCAAGACATGAAGGTCAGAGAATAACCTGAGGGAGTTGCTTCTTTATGTGGAATCAATCTCTACCACCTGACCTGTACTCAGTCAAGATTTTAAGAGTATTTAACTAGGGACAGTAAAGTTCAGCAGATAAAGGAACTTGCCTTGCAGGCCTGGTGATTCAAGTTCAATCCTCAAACCTACTTAATGGACTGACTCCTAAAAGATGTCCTCTGACCTCCACAAGTGCTGTGTTATGTGCATGCCTGTGTGTATGCATGCACATACATGAATAGGCACACAAAATAAGTTTAAGTATCTACAGAAATGGAGAGCCAAACAAATGAGAAAAATTAACAGTTTGCAAAAGTTCTTCCAAGATTATTATAATTTTTCTGTCTAAAATTAAAAAAAAAAAAAAAGGGTGAAATGGAGTAGAGATCTCTTAATTTTGGATGTATACTCCTTAAATCTCTATTTCCTTTAATAAATCATGCTGTTCCATGCCTACTTTAAAAAATGTGTTCCGGGGCGCCCGGGGTTAAAAAAAAAAAAAAATGTGTTCCTCGCCGGGCGTATGTGGCGCACGCCTTAATTCCTACACTTGGGAGTAGAGGCAGGCGGATCTTTGTGGAGTCAGGCCCAGCCTGGTTACGAATGCGTTCCAGGACACAGGGGCTACAGGGAGACCCTGTCTCCAAAAGACCAAAAAAAAAAAAAAAAAAAAAAAAAAGGTGTTCCTCCATTGTGTAGATATACCACATTTTCTCTATCCACTTGGTTGAGGGGCATTTGGGTTGGTTCCAGCTCTTCCTTTGAGAATAAATACGTATGTGGCTTTCCATGTACACAATGGAGTTCTATGCAGCGGTAAAAAAAGATGGCATCATGAACTTTGCAGGTGTAACATAAATATATGCATATGTTGAACCAATACAAATGAGAGGGAACACAACCAACAAAAACCTGGGACAAAGAACCAACTGAAACAGTAAAGTTCTCCCAAATACAATAATCCTTTGCTTTGAAAAACTTTAAAAAGATTCACAAAAATATACAAGGCAGGTATGGCAGAATGCATGAACTCGGGTGGGGTGGGGTGGGGGGGCAGGGAAAGGGAAATGAGTCTAAATTGTACTGAGAAATAATGTATGAAATGCACAAAACTTCAATAAAAATATTTTAAAATTTTTTTTATTCTTGTATGTGTATGAACATACTGTCTGCATATAGTTTTGTGCACCTGTGTCGTGCAATGCCAAGCAGGTCAGAAGAGGGCGTCGGATTCCCCTGGAACTGGAGTTCTCCTGGAATTGGAGTTACAGATGGTTCTCAGCCGCCATGTGGGTGCTGGGCATCAAACCTGGGTCCTCTGCAAGAGCAGTTGGCGCTCAGGCCAGGAGTGGTGGCGCACGCCTTTAATCCTAGCACTTGGGAGGCAGAGGCAGGCGGATCTTTGTGAGTTCAAGGCCAGCCTGGTCTACAGAGTGAGTTCCAGGACAGCTGGGGCTACAGAGAGACCCTGTCTCGAAAAGACCAAAAAAAAAGAGCAGTTGGCGCTCTTAACCGCTAGGCCATCTCTCCAGCCCCAATAAAAATATTTTTTAAAGATGTGTTCCTCTCCCTTTAACTAGCTCATGTGGTCCTCAAACCCTGACCTATGGAACTCTCAAGAGAGATTAAACTGACTGGGTTAAAGACAGCTCCCACAAGGTCTTATTCAAATCTCTATCACGGCATCTATTAAACTGATTTAACCATTCATTTACCCATTTCCCAAAGATCTGTATCCCAATGCCTCAAAGTGCCAGATATGTAGTAATAACATCTTAGTCAACATTTGCACTGTGAAGTAACTCTTTAGCTCCAAGGACTAAGAATCAAGAAATAAATCTTTTTCTTTTTTGGTCTTTTTGAGACAGGGTCTTTCTGTAACCCCAAATATCCTGGAACTCACTATATAAAGAAGCCTGGTCTTGAACTCACAGAGATCTCTGCCTGCCTCTGTCTCTCAACTGCTAGGATTAAAGCCGTGTGCTACCAAGCCCAGCCAAGAAATACATTTCTTAAGCATATACAGCAAAACTGGGTAACTCTTTTATCTCTATGTTCCAACGACTAAAAACACTCTTTGTTAAAAACATTCTTTTTAAGACATTCTTTGTTTTTTTTTGTACTTGTTTTTGAGACAAGCTCTTAAGGGAGAAGAGGCTGGCCAGAGACCCCTGGGCTTCAGAGATCCTCTTCCCTCAACCTTCTAGTAGCTGAGGCAATAGGTAGTTGTGGCTCTACATCCAGTTCACAACATATTCCTGTCAAAGTAAAACTAGGAAAACTGGATCAGTGATTGAGAGGAGCTAAGAGGAAACAGAGAGGGGACTGTCAAAGGGCACCAGGGAGCTGCTGAAGTGATGAAACTGTTTTCGAATTAGTTATGTGAACCTATGTATTTGGGGTTCTTGGTTCTTGTTTTGTTGAAAAATGTTCTCACTGGCTGTTCTGGAACTCATTATGCAGACCAAGCTAGCTTGAATTCACAGAGATCTGCCCATTTATGCCTCCCAACTACTGGGATCAAAGGTGTGTGTCACTATGCTCAACTTGGCTTTCTTTTTTGAAATAGGGTCTTGCTAAACTCAGGCTAGACTAGTGTTTGTTCCATAATCTAGGCTGTACTTAAACCTAAGATCCTCCTCTTTCTACCTCAAGAGAGTTGGGATTTATAAGTGTGAGCTGCCATAACAGTCTGAACATGTATATTTATAAAAATGTGAACTGGAAAGATTCATTTACTGTATGTAAATTATTATTATTATTATTGTCTTTTTGAGATGGGGTCTCCGTGTAGCCCCAGCTAGCCTGGAACTCACAATGTAAACCAGGCTGGCTTTGAACTCACAGAGTTCTGCCTGCCTCTGCCTCCTGAGTGCAGGGATTAAAGACCTACATTACCATAGCCAGCTGTAAACTACATTTTTCTAAATGGGGGAAAAAAAAATACATGCCACCCATTGTTACAGTCTACATTCTTTACCTCTGGCACATGAAGCATGATTATGCTGTCATTTTTAGTGTTTTTTCTGGGGGGCTCTTCAGCAGAACTCTCACCAATACTCTGACCAGAATCAAATGTGTGAAGCTCTATCTCAGAGGAAGTAACTGGAGCAACAGACATTTGAACTTCTTGCAGTCTCTCCTCTTGATCTTCACTTCTAAAATAGAGTTTCAGAACATTATTTGAAATACATAAACCAACCATGTAATTATATTTAGAACTAAGGATTATCATTTAACAGTTCCAATAAAAATTCTTTAGCCCATGGCTAAAGCTAAATGCAATATAAAAAAATCCAGCATCTCTTCCTTCTTTACCTTGCAGTTAGTGCTTCTTGTGAAACACTGGTCCCTCTGCCGTCAGGTACACATGCCAATTGTTTCTGCTCCTTGTTCTCTGCTCCTGTAACTGGCACAAGGTTTTTAACTTCCAATTCTACTGCTTTGGGATGATTTTTCTCAGTTTCTTAAATTAAAACAAAACGAAACAAAAAAACCACACTTACACATTTAAAATGCCATTCAGCATATTGAGCTAAAATCTCTTTATCAGAAACATTTCTTTCTTATTAGACTCAGTGATCAGGTCAGGTTTCTCATGACCCCAAACTAGTTCATTCACACGGCAGAAGAATGGGGCATGCCAAAAAAATTTTAAGTGAATTATTTATTAATCTATATTTTATGTGTCTGAATGTGTATATGTAAGTGCACCTGTGTCATGCAATGTTTGTGAAGGTCAGAAAGATCTCCTGGAACTGGGGTGGCTGTGAGCCATAATGTGGTGCTGGGAATGGAACCTGGGTCTTCTGCAAGTGCAGCCAGTGCTCTGAAGAGCTGAGCCACTTTTCTTGCCCCCACGAGAAGATTGTTGCACAGTAAAACATGATTTAAAAAGACTGCTCTGCATATATTCTATTCCTGAATACCAAAGCAACTGCACCTCCCCTCCCCAACTCTGTTAAAACAGTTATACAATTCTAATTAAAAATAGCACCATAGGTGTTGGCAAAACTGGATCACTACTTGTAGAAGAATGAAATTAAACCCCTACCTCTCGCCCTGTACAAAAGTCAACTCCAGATGGATGGATCAAAGACCTCAACGTGAAACCCCAAACTCTGAAGGTGATAGGAGAAAAAGTTGGCAGCAGACTACAAGACATAGGCGTAGGAAAAGACTTCCTAAATCAGACATCAGCTGCGCAAGAATTAAGGCTGACAATTGACAAATGGGACCTCATTAAACTCAAAAGCTTCTGTACATCAAAAGAAACAATCAAGGAAGTGAAGAGAAATCCCAGAGTGGAGGAAACCTTCACTGCAGAAACATCTGACAAAGCATTGATTTCCAGAATATATAAACTACTCAAAAAAACAAAGAAAAAAGAAAACAAATGACCCACTCAATAGATGGAGCAAAGAACTGAACAGAGACTTCACAAGTGAGGAATTAGAGATGGCTGAGAAATACCTTAAGAAGTGTTCAACATCACTAATCATTACGGTAAATGCCAAATCAAAACCACTTTAAGATCTCATCTTACTCCAATAAGACTGGCTAGATCAAGAAAAACCAAATTATACCAGTGCTGGATAGGTGTGGGGAAAGGGGACACTCATCACTGCTGGTGGGAATGTAAACTCGTTACAGCCACTATGAAAGCAGTGTGGAGAAACCTTGGAAGACTTGGATGAACTTGCCACCCGACCCAGCATACCACTCCTGGGCATGTACCCACAAGATCAACCACTGCAGAGATACATGCATGGCCCTGTTTATTGCAGCTCTCTTCACAATAAGCAAGGAGCTGGACCAACCCACAATACCCCTCAAGTGATGAGTGGATAGGCAAAATGTGGGTACATCTACACACTGAGTTCTATGCCGCATTAATAACGTAAAGAAAGACGACCTCATGAGCTTTGCCGGAAAATGGGCTGGAGCTAGAAGACATTCATGCTGAGTGAAGTAACAAGTCCCAGAAAAACCAACGAATGGTATCCCTCATCTTTGGGATGCTAGTGCCAATTTACCTAGTTGTAAGTATTTCTGTGCATGGCCCCTAGAGCTTTTGTCCAAGTCGTTGGGCGGTTGAGGCATATTGAAAACACAACAACAACAACCACAACAGAGGGGACTACAATCGACGAGAACTTGACTGAAAACAGTTAACTTCTGCTCAAATCAGTCAAATTCCTCATGGAGCATATTGAGAACGACTGCGAAAGAGATGAAAGCATGTTTGGCAGACTGCATGAGCTCTGGGGGATGGGGGAATGGGGGGGGACACAGTGTCTAGATTTGATTTTAAAAAAAATAAAAAAAATTTATTTGAGGAAAAAAAAATAGCACTATAGGATAATGTTGGCTGTGCGTTTCTTGTACGTGGCTTGGATTACTTTGAGGAATAATCCCTCCAATACTGTTAAATGAAGTAACACCGTCACAGAAAAACAAACAATGAATTGTATCCCCATTTGCGGCTGCAGCACCCATTTGCCTAGTTAAGGCAAACTAATCAATGTTAATGTTATATTCCTCGAGATCTGAAAACAACCGTGCTATTATATTGTGAATCACTTAATAGTTCTAGGAATGAACCTACCATTTATTTTCAGACTTGGAATTTTGGTATATGGCTGGAGGGTATGTATGAATATATTAGAGTAATAAAAATCCAAATGGAAAAATGTGAATCAAAAAATATGATATGGAAATAACCGTTTGTTTTCCAACCATAATTTAAGTATAGGTGAGATATATATATATATATATATATATATATATGCATACACACACACACACACACACACACACACACACACACACACATGTTGAAGCAATACAAGTTGTAAAGAAAGAACAACGAAAGAACCAGGACAAAAAAAAAAAAGACTGAAACAGTGAAGTTCTCCCAAAACCAATAATCCTCTCCTTTGAAAAAACTCTGGAAAAGACTCAGAAAGAGATGCAAGACATGTATGCCAGAGTGCATGAACTCAGGTGGGATGGGGGGCATGGAAAAGGACATAAGTCTAAATTGGATTGAGAAATGATTTATGAAAAAGTTTAATAACAGTGCTATATATATATATTTTAAAGTGCTATAATTAAGGGCAAGATTTTATATTATATATATTTTTTTAAGGGCAAGATTTTATGTATATATATTTATTAATTATGTTTTTTAAAGCGCTATAATTAAGGGCAAGCAAGATGGCTCAGCAGGTAAAGGTGCCTGTCACCTTGGACTCAGACCCACACGGCAGAAGGTAAGAACTAACTCCGTAAGTAGTCATCCTCCTGACATACACATACTGTATGTCCTGACCTCCAGACATACACACGTATGGTTACACCAAAACAAACACACACACACACACACACACACACACACACACACACACACACACAGACCAAATGATTTTAAAAAAGCAGTAATGCAGGGACTGGAAAAAAGTCTCAGCTGTTAAGGCTGAGGCAGGATCTCTGAGAGATTGAGGCTAGCCAGATCTACATAGGGAGCTCCAAGCCACCTGGGGCTACATAAAGACCCTGTCTCAAGAAAACAAAAACAAAAAATAAAATAAAATAAAGAAAACAAAAGCAAAACAAAAAGTACTGAACAAGGCATTGTAGTGCTTGGGTGGTAGAGGCCAGGAATTTGGGGAGGTACAGGCTAGGTGATCAAGGAGCTCAAGATCATCCTTGACTATAAAGTGAATTCAAGGCTACCCTGGACTTATATAATACTCTATCTAAAAGAATTAAAATAAACAAGCAAACAAACAAAAAAAAATATGGTGATACATACTTATAATCCCAATACTTGAAAGATAGAGGTAAGAAGACTGGGAGATACATACAGGTCATTCTCCTCAGCTACAAAGTTCTGAGTGCAATGTCAGCAAGTGGTACATAAGACAACATCTCATAAAAACAAACAAACAAAACCCAGTGCTAATATACAAAGCATTTTGTTGCTTTGGTGTAGAGGCGTGAACCCAGGGCCTTCATTATGCCAAGCACGTACCACTGAGCAACATCCCCATCCCAAGAACTTTTTTTTTTTTTTTTTTTTTTTGTCTGTTTGAGACAAGGTCTCCCTTTAGTCCCAGCTGGCCTGGAGCTAACTATGTAGATGAGGCTGCCTTTGAACTCACAGAGATCAGCCTGCCTCTGCCTCCCCAGTGCTAGCTAGGATTAAAGCATGCGCCACCATGACCGTCTGGACATCTTTTTTTTTTTGAGACAGGGTCTCCCTGCAGACCCTGTCTCACAATGTAGAAAAGGCTGGTCTTGAACTCACAGAGATCGACCTGCCTCTGCCTCCTGAGTGCTAGGATTAAAGGTGTGCACCACCCCCACACCCACAGCATAAAATATTTCTAAAAGACTGCTAAATAGCAGTTTATCACAAAAACTGAGACTAGTGGTCTGGAAGCTACAAAGGAAGTAATTTTGTTTTTAACCTCAAGTCCTTTAGGCAATAACTTAACTTCTGCCACATGTAGCAGTATCATATATCTTACTAAGACATGTTGCGTAGTCACAAGAATATACATATACATATATACACAAATAAACAAATACAGCAAGCAAAATGGTGCAAAAGTACTTGATATTTACTTTATTGCTCATTTTTTACTTTTTTGCATATTTGACAGCACTGTATAAAATTTAATTAATTTTAGGGCCAGGTGTGTTGGCGCATGCCTTTAATCCCAGCACTAGGAGGCAGAGGAAGGGGGATCTCAGAGTTTAAGGCTAGCCTGGTCTACCTATCAAATTCCAAGACAGCTGGGGCTACAGGGAGACCCTATCTCAAAAAAAGACCAAACAGGGGGCTGGAGAGATGGACTAGCAGTTAAGAGCGCCGACCGCTCTTGCAGAGGACCCGGGTTTGATCCCCAGCACCCACATGGCGGCTGAGAACTGTCTTTAACTCCAGTTCCAGGGGAATCCGATACCCTCTTCTGACCTCCGCAGCATTGCACAACATGGGTGCACAAACCTACATGCAGACAGTACATTCATACACATTAAAAAAAAAAAAAAAAAAAAGACCAAACAAATAAATCAAGGTCTATGCACAGGCTGGCTTTCAATACCCTACATAGTTGAGGATGATGACCTTTATTTTCTGATCTTCCTGCTTCTACGTTCCAAGTCTAAGAATATGGGCAATATGCTATCAAACCAGATTTGCTAATGGAATACGCTTTTCAGTTGAGAGGCAGGAGTGCTGCACATGCCACAGTGTAACAAGTCATAGGACGAGTGTGTGGTGTCAGTTTTCTCCTTCCATCTTTTGTGGGTTCCAGAGATTGAACTTAGGTCTACAGGCTTCATGACAAGTACTTCTTCCCCTGAGCTATCACAAAAGCCTCTATAGCATGTTTTGTCAATATAATTTTGTAAAAATAAGATAAAATAAATAAATAATCAAACTCACCTTTCTTAATTTCCACTTGTGTCGCTTTGGTTCCACAAAATCTGGGAGGTTCCTGATGACCATGAAATCCACTGGCCCCTAAAGTCTTCTCAGGATTTGGTTTAGGCTTAATAAATCGACTCTTCATTTTCAAATTTTTGGTCACGATACAAGCTGTATCCCTACAAGTAAAAATGAGAGAAATATATCAGTTAACCAAAAACTCATTTGCTGTATTTATAATTATCTTTAGCACTGATCTAATCAAGAAACCACCAGGTACCACACAGTACAGGTAAGTAGTTTGTTTGCTTGTTTGCCTGTCTAGACAAAGTGCTGACATGTAGCAAGGCCCAAAATTCAAGGCATCTCTTCCCTCATTCTCTGCATAGCTGGGAGTACAGATATATACTGCCACACCTGGCAATTGTTCATTTCCTTTCTTTTAATTTATAAAAATTTATTTTTATTTTATTATATGATTGCTTCATCTGCATTTATGTAAGTACAGCGTGTGTGTACAATGCCTGCGGAGGCTGGAAGAAGGTTACCGTATACCTTGGAACTGGAGTCATGGACAAGGGGTAGCTACCATGTGGGTGCTGGGACGTGAACTTGGGTTCCCATCATGAGCAGTGCTCTTAACCACTGAGCCATTATCTTTAGCCCCGCAAATGTTAATTATCTAAATTTTAAAATTATAAAGCAGTAAGTTTACTAAAAGACTTAAGAGGGGCTGGAGAGACGGCCTAGCGTTTAAGAGCATCAACTGCTCTTGCAGAGGAGCCGGGTTCGAGCCCCAGGACCCACATGGCGGCTGAGAACCGTATTTAAATCCGGTTTAAGCCCGGCACCAGACACCCTGTTCTGACCTCCTCGGCACTTCGCGACACGGGGGCACAAACCTACATGCAGACAGTACATTCATACACATAAAAAATAAATTAGGCCAGGTAGCTGGGCATGGTGGTGCACGCCTTTAATCCTAGCACTTGGGAGGCAGAGGCAGGCAGAACTTTGTGAGTTCGAGGCCAGCCTGGTCTACAGAGCAAGTTCCAGGACAGCTGGGGCTACAGGGAGACCCTGTCTTGAAAAGACCAAAATAAATAAATAAATTAAGCCAGGATTTGGTGGCGCACGCCTTTCATATTAGCACTCCAGAGGCAGAGGCAGGCGGAGACCCTGTCTCGAAAGACCAAAATAAAAAAAAATAAAAAAAAATAAAAAATTAATAAAAAAAAGACTTAAGAAAAGGGTGACCATGTTTATTTCATTTATGTGAACCTACTTCACTGAAGCTTCAAAGACACTGGAAACATAGTGCTATAATCTTAATAAGGAAACCAATAAACCATTAAAATCCATATTAGCTAATTCTTAATGTGTGATGAAAGTAGCACTGCCTACTTTAAATTTATACAAAACATTAGTATAAGCAATAACTAGATCAATCATGGATCTAATTGTGTCTATTAACTGAATACTAAAATAACCTGGTTGGTAGAGTGTTCTCCATTTTATCTTCCATTAAACCAGCTTCTTTAGTATTTTGTTCCTCTGATACAATCTTGTTTTCTTCAAATGATGCAGGAGAATTAGTAATAACAGGTGAAGAAACCTTCTGACATTCATGAACAGTTTTGTGATTTACATTATCTGGGATAAAAGGAACATGACTTTTAGCCTTTGAATGAACATCAGGAAATACATATACTCCTACTACTGAAGAAAACTCAAAATTAAAATCAATCCAATATTAATAGCTACTTGAATCAAGTTAATTCCTCAACACTGAATAACTACCCAATTCAAATTCATTAGTAGTTTGCACTAATAGGCTCCAAACTTAAATTCATGATCTCACCTTTTTTTCAAGAATTCAAACTGTAATGAGCTTAATAATTCTTTTTTGTCTTTTTGAGACAGGTTCTTCTTTGAGCCCCAGCTGTCCTGGAATTCACTATGTAGACCAGGCTGGCCTTGAACTCTCAGAGATCTGCCTGCTTTTGCCTCCCAAATTCTGGGAATAAAGGCTTGTGCTACCATACCAGGCCCAAATACATTTTTTTAAAAGATAAGAATCTTACTATGTAGATCAGGCTAACTCAAACTCACAGACGTCAGCTGGATATAAAGACATGAGTCACCATGTCTAGGCAAATTTTTCTTTTCTAAAATTTTTATTTATTTTTATTTTATGTGTTTGAGTGTTTTGCCAGCATGTATATAGGTGTGGACATCCAAAGAGCATGTCAAATTCCCTGTTACTGGAGTTATGGATGGTTGTTAGCCACCATGTGGGTGTTGGAAGCTGAACCTGTGTGCCCTGTAAGAGCGGTGAATGTTCTTAACCACTGAGCTATCTCTCTAGCCCCAGCCAAATTATTCTAAATAAGTACAAAAATTTTTGCCACTATCCCCAAAGAAACGAAATAAAAGGAAAATAGTGAATAGAAAAACATTAGTGACAACTTCTAATGTAAAAGCCTTTTTACTCAAAATGTAGGTAGACTTTCTTAACAGATGTATAAAGTGAATTGCTTCCTTTGGTAGGACTTCTTTGTTCTTACCATCGCTCTGCTCATTAATGAGTTCTGACTGCAATACTCTCTCTCCCATTGTAAGCAGAGCTATGGCAGCTTCAGTGCTTCCATCACTGGGACCTTAAGGAAACACATCAATATTAAAACAGAACAAACTTGGAAGTCTCTTTACACTTTTAACTCAGATACTTATCTTCTAGTAACCAGTTTTAATATCCATCATACCACTACTTCATTGCTAGTGTGGTTCTTCTATTCAGGTCAATACTAAACACTTAAAAATCACCAACTGTGACCAAAAAAAAAAAAGCTGGGAGTGGTGGCTCACGCCTTTAATCCTAGCACTTGAGAGGCAGAGGCAGGCGGATCTTTGCAAGTTCAAGGTCAGCCTGGTCTACAGAGCGAGTTCCAGGACAGCTGGGGCTACAGGGAGACCCTGTCTCGAAAAGACCAAAAAAAAAAAAAAAAAACCCACACACAAAAATCACCAACTGTTAGGCCAGCAAAAGGGCTCAGTAAGTAAAGGTACTTGCTGCCAAGCCTGACAACCTAAGTTCAATCCCCAGGACTCCCTGGAGGAATGAGAGAGAACCAACTCTAACAAGTTATTCTCTGACCTCCACAATATGTCATGGCATAGATGTCCTCACAAATAGTAAATAAATAAAAAAAGATTTTTAAAGACTCATCAACTGTTTATTTTGTTTTATTGAAAACATGTCCCTCCCTTTAAATAATACAGTCAAAGAATACACTCTTATCTGTGTGGTTCCAGGGCGATGCTCAATACTTCATTATTGAACACGAAACTCTGGGCTAACCTTCTAAAGTTCCATTCCAGAAATCCAAATCTCTCATCAAGATATCATATTCAACAGGTTAATCTTTGTGTTCTACTCTTTATCAACCTATCATTATGATCACTGCTAAATCTGTTCTAAGTTAACAAAGTAGTTTTAACAGATTTTCTAGTAAGTTACCTGGTTGATCTTGGGTCTGTTGACCTGTAGTCATTTCCTAAGAAAGGAAAACATAAATAACATCTTAAAAGTGTTTTCCCTAAACAAATGTTCTTTTCTTTTTCTAAAATATTACATCTTATAAAGTTTTTAGCTAAATAGTAAAAATTTTATCTTGATTTACATGCTTCAGAAACGTCACAAACACATTATAGAAATAAGTTGAAGGCCAAATTCTTTTCTTTCACCCCTCATTTACCTGTTTCTTTATTGCAAATTTTAACTCCCATCATCATTACATACATTCAACCATTTTCACTTCTTCACTCATACTACAGTCAAATTGGCTATTAAGTTTACCAAATGGAAATCAAAGTCTGGAGAGTATCAATAGCTTTTTATTTTATGAGTGGCTTTTATGAGGTCTACTCTTCCTTACTCAGTAGTAATCAATCCCAAGCTATGTAGGGCTGGCCAGCCACCATTTCCCTTGTTCTACTCTGGAGCCTTGTCTGTCTGAGTGGGCATGGTTCTTGTACATATACAAGGGAATGCATGGAGTTGGGGGTGGGATATGGAGGTATGGATAGGAGGCTCTAAAAATGATTAAGAACTGTTGTACAGTGTACAAAAGTGGGGGGCTGGAGAGATGGCTCAGCAGTTAGGAGCACTGACTGCTCTTGTAGAGGACCTGGGTTCGATTCCCAGCACCCACATGGCAGCTAAGAACCGTTTTTAACTCCAGTTCCAGGGGAATCTGACGCCCTCTTCTGACCTCCACAGCATTGCACGACACGGGTGCACCGACCTACACGCAGACAGTACACTCATACACGTAAAAAATTAAAAAAAAATTACAAAAGCTCAATAAAAATCAAGAAAAAATATAAATGAATTTTAATAAAGGATGAGTAAGGAGGAAAAAGCTGTGTAGGAGGGAACATGTAGAGCTCCACCCACCTACTTCCCAGGGAGACTGCTAAAAATGACTTAAAAGCAAAACATTCACAGCCACTGGAAATGGTTTTATAAATTAAGAAACAACTATTTTTTTGGTCTAATTTTTTTATTTTTTTTTGCATGTATGAATATACTGTCCGCATGTAGGTCTGTGCACCTGTGTCGTGCAATGCCAAGGAGGTCAGAAGAGGTCATGGGATTCCCCTGGAACTGGAGTTAAAGACAGTTCTCAGCCACCACGTGGGTGCTGGGGATTGAACCCTCATCCTCTGCAAGAGCAGTTGGCACTCTTAACCGCTAGGCCATCTCTCCAGCCCCAAGAAACAACTATTTAAGAATATCTATAAAAATTTGGTAGCCTTTGTGAACCATGACTACTCAGTGGCTCCTTCATCCAGCTCAAAATGGCTGAGACTTTACCCATAGCTGTAATAGTTATGAAAATCAGAAAAAGAAAAAAATAAAAAGAAAAAAAGAAAAAAAGAAAATCAAGCCATCTCTCCCCTTAGGGACTAGAAGAGCAAGACTTTAGCACGTAACATCATCATCAACAACAATAACAACCCTCTCATAGATAATATCTATTAGAAATGTGGGCATAAATACCTTTAATAGTACACTAGCAAATGTCGTAGCAGCAATCATAACCAAGTAGAAAATACCCCAAGGAAATAAGGCTGCTTCAACACCCCCAATTATTGTTAATACAACTTATCAATACAATAACAAAAATTTTATACATCTGTATCAGTTAAAAAAAAATAATTAAGCCAGGCATGGTGGCGCACGCCTTTAATCCTAGTACTTGGGAGGCAGAGGCAGGCGGATCTTTGTGAGTTCAAGGCCAGCCTGGTCTGCAGAGTAAGTTCCAGGACAGCTGGGACTACAGGAAGACCTGTCTCAAAAAGACCAAAAAAAAAAAAAAATTAAACCAACCACCCTCCAAAACCGCACATGACAAACTAACATCCTTTCATGATAAAACACACAAGTCAATATAAAAGCTAATTTCCTCCATCTGATAAGGGGCATCTAGGGGGAAAAAAAAATCACAACTAACATTATATACTTCATGACATAAAATCAGATGTTTTGCTGGGCATGGTAGTGGATGCCTTTAATCCCCAGCACTGAGGAGGCAGAGACAGGCAGATCTCTGTGACTTCAAGGCCAGCCTGGTCTACATATGAGTTCCAGGCCAGCTCGGGCTACAGGGAGACCATGTCTCAAAAAGAACAACAACAACAAAAAAATCTCTTAAGACTGTAAGCAAGTCAAGGATGTCCACATGTATCACTTCTAGGGACTGAATGACAGCAGTGTCTCTAGCCAGAACAACTGTACAAGAAAAAGAAATAAACTCAGATTGGAAAGTATTATGGAATGAATTCTAAACCTCCAATATTGTGAATGTACAATCTCTTGAAGTAAATTCTCTGTAAACGTAATCAAGTGAAAATAAATTCATATGGTTGGCCCTAATTCATTATGACTGGGTCATGGGGGGGAGGGGGAGACACAGACACAGAAACATAGGAAGAATATCATGAGGTAATGGAGGCCAAGGTTGGACTGATGCTGCCTCAAGCCAAAATTTCAAAGTCAAAAAAATTAAGCACTGCTTGCAAATACCAGAATCCAGAAGAAAGGAAAAGGATTGTTTCTTCCTCAGATACATTAGTAAAGCACCAACAGTAGGCAGCACCTTGATTCTGAACTTCTAGGCTCCATAACTATGAGAATAAACTTCTGGGCTGGAGAGATAGCCTAGCGGTTAGGAGCGCCGACGCTCTTGCAGAGGACCCAGGTTCGATCCCCAGCACCCACATGGCGGCCGAGAGCCGTCTGAAACTCCAATTCCAGGAGAACTCCAGTTCCAGGGGAATCCGACACCCTCTTCTGACCTCCGCGGCATTGCATGACACGGGTGCACAGACTTGCATGCAGACAGTACATTCATACACATACAGAAATAAATAAAATTAATAAAAATTAAAAAAAAAAAAAAGAGAATAAACTTCTATGGTTTAAGCAAGAAAATTTGTGGTACTTCATGATTGCTTTATTATTGAGATAGGGCCTTAGTATGTAGCCTTGACTGGCCTGGAATTGGCTTATATAGACTAGACTGGCCTCAAACTCACAGAGATCCAGGTACCTCTGCCTCCAAAAGTGCTGATGTTAAAGGTATGTGTCACCATATCAAGACAGTTTATGGTATCTTGCTGCAGCTGTCCTAAAAAGCTAATTAAGAAAAGAAGAAAAAAAAAAAAAAAAGAAAAAAAAAGAAAAAAGAAAGAGGAAACTATCTTTATTTGCAGATTACAGAATTTTGCATACAAACACTACAAAATTGCTGGGCGTGGTGGCACATACCTTTAATCCCAGCACTTGGGAGACAGAGGCAGGTGGATCTCTGTGAGTTCAAGGCCAGCCTGGTCTACATAGTGAGCTCCAGGCATCTCAAAAAGACAAAAACAAAAACAAAAAAACCCCTACTAGAAATAGAATGAGTTAAGCAAAACTGATACTCAAAAATTAATTCTATTTCTATGCACTTGAAAAAAACAATTCACAAAAATGAAAAATGTTTAAAAAAAAATCAATGAAAATAAATTTGGTAAGGGAAGTACAAAGATTATAATCTAAAGTTACAAAACATCATTAAAAAGAAATCAAGAAGCTGTAAGTGAATGAGAGGGCTGGGAATATAACCCAGTGATGGGATACTGCCTAGCAAGTATGAGGTACTATCACCAGGACTACCAAAAAGTGGAAGGGAAACATCATCTCACATTCACAGACTTAAAGTCTCAGCACTGTTAAGGTTGCAATACCCTTGAAACTGATCTAGAGATGCAATGAGATCCCAGTAAGAATCTCAGCTGACTTTTCTGTAGAAACTAAAGTTTATTTTAAAATTTATAGAGAACTGAAAGGAACTCCCATTAGGCAAATCAATCTTGACAGTAGAGAAATCTTACTTCTCAGTTCCAAATTTATTACAATGCAACAGTAATCAATCAACACAGCATACCCAGCACAAGGATAAAAATATGGGTGAAAAAAAATACAAGTGAATAGAATTAACAGTCCAAAAATACATCCATATATCAATGGTCAATGGGGGTTTTTGGTTCGTTTGTTTGTTTAGGCATAGGCTACCATATCCAGGTAATTTGTGTGTGTGTGTGTGTGTGTGTGTGTGTGTGTGTGCGCATGCGTGTGTGTTTTCATAGTTTTCCTGGTAAAATTTATCTGAAAAAACTCACTGAATGCTCTTGGCATTCTTGTAAAAAAACAGGTAACAATCCAGGCATGATGACACATGCCTGCGATCCAAGTACTTAGGAAGTAGAAGCAGAAAGATGAAAGTCAAGACCAGCTTCTGATACACAGGGAGAGCAAGGCCAGCAGAGACTACATGAGATCCCATTCAAAAAAAAAACAAAACTGCCCAGCCGGTATTAAAGGTGGGCTTGTGTGACTCTTGAGATCTGAGATCTCCTGAGGCCAGCAGAAGGTACCCCCCGCCCGCCGCCCCCAACCCCCCGCCAACTGGGATTACGAAGAGGCAGCTGAAGGAGGCAAGCAGCAAGCAAGCCTTCAACACAGTGAAGAGGCATTTAGGACTCACATTGGAATACAGGCAAGGAGAAGCCCATATGCCAGGATAACGAAGAAGAGACAACACTGGAAAGGGGCATTATAATCCCACACCAAGCTTTACCAACCCTATGGAAGACTCCTGCAGTGGGATCCCTCTGGGGATGCCCCAGGACACAGATATCAGAAACATAATTGGGAACATATTTAAAGAACTACAAGATCATAAAGAACAAATCAAAGAACTAAGAAAAGACAATGAAGAACTCAAGAAGGACCTAGAAAGAGAGAATGACAAACTCCAGAAGGAAGTAGAAACAGTGAAAAGATCCCATGCTGAAAAAGAAAAGGAAACCAACCAGCAAACCAAAGAGCTACAAGAAGAGATTGAGAAGCTCCAAAAACAAGTAAAAATACTAAAGAAATCAGAAGAGGAAATGAAAAAGGAAATCAAACACTCATCCATTCAAGAAGAAAGGAATGGAAAAAGCTTCAGAAGCAGAATAGAGGAAGCAGAACAAAGAATATCAGACCTGGAAGATAACACAGAACAACTAAAAACCTCAAGGAAAGATTATGAAAATTTTAAAAAATACACGAAAGTGGAGCAACCAGGAACTGTGGGACACTATGAAAAGATCAAACCACCGCATCATAGGAATAGAGGAAGGAGAAGAATCCCAAGAGAATGGTATTGACCAGATCTTCAACAGAATAATACATGGAAACTAAAAAAGGACAAACCAATACCAATACAAGAAGCACATAGAACTCCAAATAGACAAGATCAGAAAAGAAATCCTCCACGCCACATCATAGTTAAAATGCTAGACACCCAAAATAAAGACAAAATCCTTAAAGCCTCAAGAGAAAAACAAGTGACCTAAAAGGGAAAACCTATCAGAATTACAACTGACTTCTCAATGCAAACTATGAAAGCAAGAAGAACCTGGAGCAAAGCATTCCCAGTGTTAAGGGACAATAGATATCAACCCAGGTTCCTATACCCACCAAAAATGTCAATTATAGTTGAAGGAGAGAGAAAAACCTTCCATGACATAAACAAGTTGAAAGAATACATGTCCGGAAAAACAACCCTTCAGAGGATAACTTGAAGCAAATTCAAAGACAGAAGAAAGGAGCAACCAACCCCAGGAGCCTAGAAAAGAAAAATCAATAAAAGCATAACTGCAGAAGGTAGAAACCAACCAAAACCACAAATGGATAACTAAGGCAAAAGGAAGCAACAAAACCTATCAGTCATAACCTTAATATATTAATGGACTAAATTCTCCAATCAAAGACATAGACTGGGAGATTGGTTAGGAAAGAATCCATGATATGCTGTCTACAGAACACACATCTTACTTCAAGGACAGGCAACCACCTTAAAGTGAAGGGATGGAAAAAAATATCCCAAGCAATGGTACCAAAAAGAAGCAGGTTTTGCTATTTAATATCAGACAAAATAGACTTCAAAGTAAAAGAAATCAGAAGAGACAAAGACGGCCATTACATTTTTATCAAAGGAAAACAATTCACCAAAAGAAGTTTCACAATTATTGAATATATATCCGCCCAAAATTCTGGTGCACCAAACTTATAAAGACAATTCTCCAGGACCACAAGTCACACAATAACCCCGTACACTCACAGTAGGGATTTCAATACCCCCTGAGTCCTTTCGATAGGTCAACAGATCAAAGATAAACAGAGAGACACTCTGAACTGAATGTATGATACACCAAATGGACCTCATAGACCTCTACCGAATATTCCATCCTAATACCAAGATACACTTTGTCTACTCAGCAACCCACCGAACATTCTCCAAAATCGACCAATACTGGGAACAGGAAAAAACTCTTACAAATACAAAAAGATGTGAAAAAATTTCATGCATTCTATCAGACACAATGCAATACGTCAACATCAACACCAGGACAAAGCCCTCCTGCCTAGAAGAACACATGGAGACTAAACAACACACTCTTGAATAATGAATGGGTCAAGGAAGAGATAAAGAAAGAAATAAAAGCATTTCTGGAACTGAATGACAATGACAATACAAACACAACAAAACCTATGGGATGCCCCTAATTAAAATGCAGTCCTAAGAAGGGAATTTATAGCCCTGGGTGCCTACATTAGAAAAACAGAAGAAGAGCACAAGTGAATGATCTAACACTACACGCTAAAAAGCACTTGGAGGCACAAACAGATGAACCCTAACGCAACAAGACAGGAAGAAATAACAAAATAAGAGCAGAATACAATGAAATAGAAAACAAAGAAAAATACAAAAAAAAAAATCATGAAGCCAAAAGTTGGTTCTAAGAATAAACAAGATAGACAGACCTCAAGCCCAGTTAACCAAAAGAAGAAGACAAGGAACAACTCCAAATCAATACAATGTGATGAAAAGGGAAAGATCCAGAAAATATACGGGAATATTTCAAGAAGCTTACTCTACCAAATTTTAAAACCTAAAGAAATGGATGAATATGAATATCTGAATCCTGGGAATCACCAAATCTCGGCCAAGAAGAGACAGCAGCTTAAACAGGCCCATAAATATGAGAAATGAGGATGTAGAGAAAGAAGCCTCCAAACTAAAAAAAGCCAGGCCCAGAAGGTTTCACCTGCCAGCATATTCTATAAATATTTCAAAAAGACCTACAACCATTATTATTGATGAAACTGTTTAGAAGGATACAATCAGAGGGAATTCTCCCAAATTCCTTCTATGAAGCCGCATCCACTCTATTACCAAAACCAGGCAAAGATCCAATTAAAAAGGAGATATAATAAGACCCATTCCCTAATAAAACACAGATGCCAGAATTCTAACAGGTAACTGGCCAAATCGCAACAGACCACATCAAGAAGACATCCAAATGACCAAGTTGAATTCATAACAAAGATGCAGGATGGTTCAAACAATGAAAATCAAATAAATATCAATCAAACACATTAAACGGAATCAAAGACAAAACCACACCATCATTTCTATTGATGCTGAAAAACCTTTGACAAAAATCCAGCATCCCTTCATGCTTTAACCTCTAGAAGGAATTTGGATTGGAGGGATCATTCTCAATGTAATCAAAGCCTTATACAGAAAACCCACAGCCAATATCATCCTACATTCCCTTTAAGGTAGGAACTCGGCAAGGCTGCCCCCTGTCACCACTCCTCTTCAATATAGTGCTTTGAAACACTTGCAGAGCAATAAGGCAAGAAAAAGAAAATTAAAGGAGTACTAAAGTTAATGGAAAGAGGAAGGAAGTCAAGCTATCCCTATTTGCTGATGTATGACTTGTTACTTAGGGATGCTAATAAAAACTCCACCAAAAACTCCTAGAAACGATTAACAGCTTCAGCCAAGTGGCAGGATACAAAATTAACCTTAAAAAAAAAAAAATCAATGGCCTTTCTACAACAAGAACAAGCAATGGAGAAAGAACTTCAAAGAGGACTTCCCACTCACAATAGCCTCAAAAAACAATAATACCTAGGAACAAAACTAACCAAAGACACCAAAGATCTCTAAAACAAAAAACATTTAAAACCTTTTTAAAGAAAGAAATTAAGAAGACCTCAGAAGATGGAAAAACCACCATCGTTCATGGCATTGGGAAAATAACATTGTAAAAATGTCTATTTTACATGAAACTCTTGTATAGATTTAATGCAATCCCAATCAAAAACCCACGAGTTTCTTCACAGGCTTGGAAACAAAAGTTATTTAAATTCATTTGGAAAAAAACAAAAGACCTCGCGAATAGCCAAAACAACCCTGAGTGAAAAGAGCTACACAGGGGGGATCTCTATACCAGACTTCAAACTATACTACAGGGCTAGTTATAGTCATAAAAACAGCTCTGTCACTGGCACAAAAACAGACTGTTGACCAATGGAATAAAACCAAAAGATCCAAATCTGAGCACATACCATTCATCCATCTTATATTGACAAGGGGGCCAAGAAGCCACAATGGAGAAAAGGCAGATCTTCAGCAAGTGGTGTTGGCAAAAACTCGGATCACCAATTGTAGAAGAATGAATTAAACCCCTCCTCTCACCCTGTACAAAAAGTCAACTCCAGATGGATCAAAGACCTCAACAGAAAACCCCCAAACTCGGAGGTGATAGAAGAAAAAGTTGGCAGCCAGACTACAAGATATAGGGTAGGAAAAAGACTTCCTAAACAGACAGCGCTGTGCAAGAATTAAGGTCGACAAGTGACAAATGGGACCTCACTAAACTACAAAAGTTCTGTACATCAAAAGAAAAACAATCCAGGAAGTGAGATGAAATCCCACAGAGTGGGAGGAAACCTTCACTGCAGATACATCTGACAAAGCATTGATTTCCAGAATATATACTAAAACTACTACAAAAAAAGAAAGGAAAAAAAAGAAACAAATGACCCCCTCAATAGATGGAGCAAGAGATCTGAACAGAGACTTCACAAGTAGGAGTTAAGAGACTGAGGGAGATAGAAAACTCTTAAGAAGTGTTCAACATCACTAATCATTAAGGAAATGCAAATCAAAACCACTTTAAGATATCATCCTTAATCCAATAAGACTGGCTAGGATTCAAGAAAAAAAATGATACCCAGTGCTGGAGAGGTTGTGGGGAAAGGGGAACACTCATCCACTGCTGGTGGGAATGAACTCGTACAGCCACTATGGAAAGCAGTGTGGAGGACCCTTGGAAGACTTGTGGTGTGTACTTGCCACCCAACCCAGCCATACCACTCCTGGGCATGTACCCACAAGACTCACCCCACTGCAGAGGATACATGCACGGCCTGGTTTATTGCAGCTCTCTCTTCACAATAGCAAGAGAGCTGGAACCAACCCAAAATGCCCCTCAAACTGATGAGTGGATAGAGAAAATGTTACATCTACACTAATGAGTTCTATGCAGCAGTAAAGAAAGACGACACATCACAAGCTTTGCAGGAAAAATGCTGGAGCTAGAGGACATTCATGCTGAGTGAAGAAGTAACAGTCCCAGAAAAACAAAACGAATGGTATCCCTCATCTGTGGATGCTCGTGACCAATTACCTGGTTCTAAGTATTTCTTGTGTAGGCCCCTGAGCTTTTGTCCAGCAGTTGGGCGTAATGCATATTGAAACAACAACACACAACAACAAAACAACAGAAAGGACTACAACAAAAGAACTATACTGAAACAGTAACTTCTGCTAAAACAGTCAACTTCCTCATGGAGAATATTGAGAAAGACTGAGAAAGAGATGAAAAGCATGTTTGCAGCAGAATGCCATGAGCTCTGGCGGGGTGGGGGAATGGGTGGGAACACGGGTCTAGATTTGTTTTATAAAAATAAAAATAAATTTATGTGAACAAAACACCCCAACATAATGAAATTCCGTCGTTTACCACTGCATGTCTACTGGTCCACTGCTTCAAACTACTACTGTATTTTAGACAATATTATATTATTATTATTGTTTTTTATTTTTTTTTTTCTTTTCGAGACCCGGTCTCCCTGTACCCCACTTCCTGGAAACATCCACTCTAGTTGTGACCAGCTCGTGCCCTTGAACTACAAGAATCGCCTGCCTCTGCCTCTCAAGTGTAGATTAAAGTTCATGCGCCAACCACGCCGCTATTTTAGACAATTATATTCCAAGGTCTTCACTGTGCAAAAACAATAAAATAATAGTGAAGTTGTCCAACAAAATGAAAACTAAACATTTCAAGTAATTTCCATTTAATATATACTTATGCAACAGAATTTTGAGATGAAAAGTCTATGATGATTTGATATTAAGGACCCTATCAAACATGCACAAAAAATAAGCTTTACAATCAAATATAAAACCCATGCTAATTCACAAGTTCCAACTATTCACAATAATGAGAGAAAAATTAGCTAAGAATTGTGTGTAAACTTAAAAGTTATCAAAATAATCCTCTGTTCTCAGAAAGTAAACAAATGGAAGGCAAACCATGAAAAATGGCTACTTACAAATGGTGATGTTTGCAAGCGTTTTTCTTGCTGCACTTCCTGAGCAGTCACATCTGTGCTTGGAAGCTGATGCTCAACAACTGTCAGATGTCCTACATCTGCAACATCCAGGGTTATTTCAAGCTGTCAAAAGAAGCTTTATTATTTCACTTTGGGCTAAAAAAAACTCCAAAAAACATCTCCTTATCCATATGAATAAGTGATATTAAACATTAAGATGCAATAAGCCACATTCACACTTAACTACTTAAAAAGTGCACTGTAGGAAGCCGGTAATGTGGGACCCCTTTAATCCTAGTGTTTGGAGGCAGAGGCAGGCCTATATCGGTGAGCTCAAGGCCAGCCTGGTCTACAAAGCGAGTTCCCGGCCAGCTGAGACAAATGGGAGGGAGATCCTGTTCTCAAAAAAGACAAAAAAAAAAAAAAAAAAAAAAGTGCACTTAATGCCACACGCCTTAAATCCTAGCACTTGGGAGGCAGAGGCAGGGGATCTCTGTGAGTTCCAGGCCAGCCTGGTCTACGGAGTGAATTCCAGGTCAGCTGGGGCTTCAGGGAGACCCTGTCTGGAAAAGACCAAAAAAAAAAAAGCAAAAAAGAAATACTATGAAGTACTCCCATAAATAAATACTGTGGTTAGACATAATGTCATAACAAACTAGTTAACAACAACAACAAAAAAGGTGCACTTAACTTAAAGTGTACTTTTACAAATTTTTTTTTTTGAGACACAGTATCCCTGTGGCCCCAGCTGGCCTGGAACTCACTAGGAGACAAGGCCAACCTTGAACTCACAGAGATCCACCAGCCTCTGCGCCCCCTCCCCTTCCCCTAGTGCTGGGATTAAAGGTGTGCACTACCACGCCCGGTCTGAACTTTTGCAATTCTGTAGGGTCTGGGTCTATTACAACCAGTAACCAAAGTTTCTAAAACTAATCTTTTCAGTGACATTTTCCCATTCTTCCACTGTCCCAATTCCTTTCTTCCATTGTTAACATTTTTGTAATGTTTTTAAAAAGTAGAATCTGAGCATAGGGATATATATATATATATATACTTGATCCTTGCCCTCAATGGACTTATAATTTGAGAAAAACATGTTAATGAAACTGACATTTTCATAAATACTGTAACAGATTAATTAAAGTACTTAAAAATATTTACCACCTTATCACCCCAAGGCAACAAAACTCTCCTACAATCCCAACATTTGCATGACTGCTGATATCCATGGCAATGGGTTCAATCACAATTACTCTTCAAGTGGCAGCACTACTAGTCAAAGAACCCTATAATGAACGGCTACAAACATAAACTGATCTGGTAGAACATGTATCTCCTTATCAATAGAGAGAAGAATATAAAATAGTGAATGATACAGAACTATAGGTAAAGAATCAAGTCCAAAGCAGGGTCTGGAGAGAGGAAAGCAGGGAAAGGTAAAAGTAGGCGAAGGCAGGGAGCAATCAGAACTCTTGACCACTACTGGTGACAATGTACCCTGATGAAGCCACTACAGAAAGCTGATATTGGGGAATTGAGATGGAAGGGGTGCTGTAAAAAAAATCTTAAATACAGAATTACCATTCCATTTATAATATTTAAAAAAGGAACTAAAAGCAGAGAATTAGGGATTGAGGATGTGGCTCAGTTGGTAGAAAGTTTGCATGCACCACATGTTTGCAATTCCAGCTCTTAGGAGGTAGAGGAAAAAAAAAAAGATTAGAAGGTTGGGGCCATCCTAGACTATGTAGCAAGTTCAAGGACAAGGACAACCTGGGCTATACATACACACATATATAAAGAATTCCAGTTTTAAAAGATGAGGAGTTCTCCTGGAGGGAGAGTAATGATGGTAGCACTGAATTTTTTTTATTTAAAAATGAGTTAAGAGCTAGAGAGATGACTCAGTGGTTAAGAGCATGTACTGCTCTTCCAGAGGATCAGGGTTCAATTCCCAGCACCCAATTCAGGCAGCTCACAACCACCTAACTTCATCTCTTATGGGATCCAATGACTTTGGCCTCTGTAGACACACACAAATAAAAAATAAAAATAAATCTCTTTAAGAGAACCCAGGTTGGTTCCCAGCACCAGGCTGGCAGCTGACAAATGTTCATAACTCTAGTTCTAGGGGGATCCAACACTCTCCTCTGGCCTCCACTGGCTTTTCACAACGTGGGAGCAATTATATACATGCAGGCAAAACATTCACACATATAAAATAAAAATAATAAAAAGAAAAATAAGCCAGGTCTGGTGGCATACACCTTTAATCCCATCATTCAGGAGGCAGAGGCAGGTGGATCTCTGGGTTCAAGGCCACCTGGTGTACACAGCAATCCAGGCCAGCTGGGGTTCCAGGGTGACCCAGCCTCAAACAGACCCAAAAATTAAAAAAAAATTAAAAAATCTTGGGAGAGATGGCTCAGTGGTTAAGAGCACTGGCTCTTCTTGCAGAGGACCTAGGTGAAGGTCCCAGCACCCACAGGACAGCTAACAACTGTGTATAACTCCAGTTTCATGGAATCTGATCCCCTCTTCTGACTCAACAGGCATTGCACCAACCAATACACTCAGACACATAAAATATTTTTAAAAAGACAAATCTTAAAAATTAAAATAAAAAAAGGAAAAACAGGATGGGGGATGTGGTTCTGTTGTGACTTGTTTGTTTCACATGCATGAAGCTGAAAGTTTGACATTCAGCACTTCTTAAACCAGGTATAGTAGCACATAGCTGTAATCTCAAAACTAGGGAGGTGGAGACAGCAGGATTAGGAACTGAAGGTCAGTCTTGACTACATAGCAAGTTTGTGGCCACACTAGACTATGTGAGACCTTGCCTCAAAAAAAAACCAAAAAAATAACCAAAAGCAAGCAAATGAACAAACAAACAAAAAACAGGTGGTAAATTTTGTCACATGGATTTAAAAGAATTTTTTGTTTGTTTTTTGTTTTAATGAGACAGGGTCTCCCTGTAGCCACAGCTGGCCTGGAACTTCCTGCCTCTGCTTTCTGGGTATTAGGATTAAAGGTATACGCCACCATACCTGGCTTTTTAAACATGTTTTAAAGTTACATTTGAGTATGTGCGTAGGCACATGCATGCCATGATGTACATGTGGGAGTCAAAGGACTACTTGAAGGCATCAGTTCTCTCCATGTATCATACGGGTTCCAAGATCAAACTCAGGAAGTCAGGTTTGGGAGTAAACACCCTTACCTGCTGAGCCCTCTCGGCAGCACATGCCACATGCGCACTTTACCACTGTTTCTAAGAAGAAGAAAAAATGGGGGTGTGGCTCTGAAGAAGAGTACTAGCCTAGCATGTACGAGGTCCTGAGTTCAATTCCAAAACTGAGGGGGGGGGAAAAAAAAGACAAAAGGAGACACACAAAGATATTCTATCTTCTCTACCAACCTAAACAGAGAGCCTAGTATAGCTAACAGACAACATCTACTAAAACGATCATGGCATGGTACTGCATGACTTTAATACCAGCATTTGGGAGGCAGAGGCAGGTGGACTTCTACGACATCTAGGCCAGCCTGGTCTACACAAGGGAGTTACAAGCCTACTGGTCGACTGGAGCTAGAAAGATTTTGTCTCAAAAGACAAAAGGAGACTAAGCAGTTTCTAAATACAAGCATAAGCCCAGAAGTAGGTTTTTCTCGTTTCTGTAACTGATGTCCAGGCTGGGACAAGGACCATGAGGACGGAGTGATCACAGGTGAGCATACAGACCATTGCTACAGATTTCCTAAAGCTACTCAGTAAGTTCAGAGTAAGTTCATTTGGCAGTAGATATTTAGAGAATAAACTTTACAGATCCTAGTAATCAGTAAGAAAATAATCCATTAAAAGAAAAAAATTGCTAAAAATTAAAACCAAAAGAAAACAAACAAACAAAAAACTACCTCTTCCATTGTTTCCTCGATCTGAGCAGAAATGAGTTGAGGGGATCTGAGACCAACAGGTACAAACACTGGTGCTTTGTTTAATTCATCTGGGGCAAGATGACAGGTATCCTCTTCATATTCAGATTCAAAATCCTCAGCATCATCTTCATCCTCATTCTGGGAAGCTCGAAGAGTCACCAGCATGGACTTGGAAGCTCTAGGTTCCTTCTTAGTCTTACCTCGAATCCGTTTTGATCCACGCCCTTTGGACACATTTGGCTTGGTCTTCCTAGGCACTCTCTTCCCAACATGATCACTCTCACACTCAGATGCAGAAGAGAGAGCTCTTCGATGTGGAGCAATTTTAGAGTAATCTGATTTTTTCGATAGTTGTGGATGGCTGGATGTTTAACCAAAATAGCAGATATAGTTGTGTATGCACAAGGATAATCTTAAAGAAAATCAAACTATTAAAGAGTAAAATCTCAGTTCCAACCATTAAAATAATGATCCTAGATTAGGAATGTAACTCAATGGTAAGCTCTTACCTAGCATGTGTCAAGGCCTAAGTTCAATTCCTAGTATTGAAAAAAATAGGATGAGTACAAAGAAACCTCTCTGTCTTTTGTGATGCCTGGATCAAAACCAGGACCTTTCAAGTTCTACACAAATGTTCAACCAATTCCCAGCCTCTCCCATTCTTTTAAAAACATACGTTATAAAAGTAAGAAAGGAACTAACTAGTACTTAGCATCTTATTCAAGGTTAAAATTGTATTTACCTATAAATGTATAAATTTTTAATCTGGCCTGCTTTTACCCACAATATATTGGTAGAAATAAAATAAACGCAAACTTGGAAATTAAAAAAAACAGATAAAACACATGGAACTAACTAATACTGAATGAGATCAGAAAGTGATACTGTTTACCTTAATGATTAAGTTAAGAAAAAGGAGTGTCAGAGATAAAAAGCGATTAGAGCAATGGTTTTTTGTTTGTTTTTTTGTTTGTTTGTTTGTTTGTTTGTTTTGTCTTTTCGAGACAGGGTCTCCCTGTAGCCCCAGCTGTCCTGGAACTCACTCTGTAGACCAGGCTGGCCTTGAACTCACAAAGATCCGCCTGCCTCTGCCTCCCAAGTGCTAGGATTAAAGGCGTGCGCCACCACGACAGGCTGTTTGTTTTGTTTTTTAAAGAGGAGAGTGGGAACACAATTCCCTCACTACCACAAATTAGGCAGTCCAAGTTTTCTGCATTTGGGGAGACTGCAGGGGTCAGCGCATGCAAAGTACCACCTTCATGACCAACTCCCTTGCCAGGGAGCTTTGGTTCCTTCTAACTTTCTTTGAAAATTGTGAAAGTACCCTTCATTATTGCTTACGATTAACTAGAACCAGAATTCTAATTTCTGAGCTAATACGCACCATTTTTTAAAATCAGAAATAGTACAATGCTATGAATAAGATTCAAAAGTAGGAAAGACCTGTGAATGAACAACTTACACTTTTGTTCACAAGCCACCTTTTTGTTCTATCAGTAAATTAGATAGGATCTGTAAAGAATAAGTGCTTGTTATTTCCAATTCTGAGTATCTATAAAATAAAATTTTACCTTCTCTGTTTACTGAGACTCTGTTTTTCAATCTCAGAAGACAAAGAGTTATCTTCTACAGTTTCCTCTCCAACACTTCCAGATAATCCAGGTTTTAGTTCAGTGTCTTTTTCGGCAAAACAAGATTCTTTAGAACCTACACAATCTTTTCTTGCTGAAGCCTCCAGAGATGTCAGAATCTCAGCATTTTCCTTAAATTCAATAAAAAAGACAAAAAATTATCATGGAAACAATTTATATTAATTTGGTTTAACAGTCTGGCCTAGTCCTCCAAACTTATACACATATGCAGGTAATCAGTTTTCAAATTTTCATAAGTCTGGGACTGGAGAGATGGCCTAGCAGTTAAGAGCGCCAACCGCTCTTACAGAGGACCCGGGTTCGATCCCCAGCACCCACATGGCAGTCGAGAACCGTCTGAAACTCCAATTCCAGGAGAACTCCAGTTCCAGGGGAATCCGACACCCTCTTCTGACCTCCACGGCATTGCATGACACGGGTGCACAAACTTACACGCAGACAGTACATTCACACATACAGAAATAAATAAAATTAATTAAAAAAAATTTTAAAAAATTTTTTCATAAGACTGAAAAGTCACTTACTTTTCATGAAAATAGTTACAGAATAGAAGTCATAACTAACTTTCTTTTTTAAATTTTTTTTAATTTATTATTATTTTTGTTGTTGTTGTGGTTTTTTTTTTGGTCTTTTCGAGACAGGGTCTCCCTGTAGCCCCAGCTGTCCTGGAACTCACTCTGTAGACCAGGCTGGACTTGAACTCACAACGATCCACCTGCCTCTTTATTATTTTTTATGTATATGAATGTACTGTCTGTATGTAGGCTGGTGCACCCGTGTCGTGCAATACTGTGGAGGTCAGAAGAGGGCATCAGATTCTCCTGGAACTGGAGTTAAAGACGGTTCTTAGCCGCCATGTAGGTGCTGGGAATTGAACCTGGGTCCTCTGCAAGAGCAGTCGGTGCTCTTAACCACTGAGCCATCTCTCCAGCCCCATAACTCTTTCATAGCTGGCTGCGATGGTGCATGCCTTTAATCCCAGCACTAGGGAGACAGAGGCAGATGAATCTCTATGAGTGAAGGGGCCAGCCTGGTCTACATAGTGCACTCCAGGCCAGCTGGGGCAACAGGGAGACCTTGTCTCAAAAAGACAAAAAAATAATAAAAAAAAGAACTACCTTTCATTATCACTCTCCTTCATTATCCCTGACAAAATCAATTTTTCATAACTTACTTTTAGAAGGAGCTCGTTGTCTGAATCTCCCCTCTGCAGTATATTACTGTCTGGTTTTTGTGCCTCGTGCTGATCTATTTTGTCTTTTTCTATGCCTGTTGGCTCTTTCTTATGGTGTGCTCCTGATAAAGTTGGCTTAGCCTTCTGAAATCGTCTTCTTATCAACTGTGCTGGACTGGGAATATATAACTTATTTTCATTTCTAGAATGAAGTACAAATCATGTTAAGAACAGTGTCAGAACTCTCTACCAATGTAATATTAACATTTTAGATTCAAAGAATTAAATAAATATCAACTGGTGATAAAAACAAGCATGTAAAAATAAACACCACATTGTTGATATGAGAGGGAAAACAAACACTTTCATAAGTTTCATTTTCACTATAGCCTGGGGAACAGTACACTATTAATCTTTCTTTGATTTTACTCATTATTAACACTGGCTCGGTTTCATACCACTTCAAGTAAGTTTCAGAGAAATTAACTAGACACTCCAAACTTCGTAATAGCACTTTATTTTTTTATTTTATTTTTTTGGTGTTTTTGAGACAGGGTCTCCTGTAGCCCCAGCTGTCCTGGAACTCACTCTGTAGACCAGGCTGGCCTTAAACTCATAAAGATCCGCCTGTTTCTGCCTCCCAAGTGCTAGGATTAAAGGCGTGCACCACCACGCCCGGCCGTAATAGCACTTTAAGCAAAACGCCTCAACTGGACTCTTAACACATGAATATACAATGATTTTCCAAAAGACCAAGAGTCTATTCTACCACATTCCTGAAAACAAATGGGAAAGGCCTTACTGCCAGGCAGAATCTCGAAGTTCTGATGATAACCCATTTCAAAGACAAGATTGAGGCATCCAAAAGAAATTCAAAGATACCAAGGTAACTCCAATAGCCATTCTAAGGTCTCATGGAAATATTTCAGTAACTGGCTAAGACCTGAATTAGAGTATTTAAAAATGCAGGAAGGGATATAGTTCCAAGGCAGAGAATCTGCTACCTCATGCAAGGCCCTGGGTCTAATCCCCAGTACACAAAACACATATACTCCCTGTTCTCTCAAATAAACCTGAATATATGATTAAAAACTAACCCTCAAAATTTCTAAATGAAATATGTAGAAAAGAAAATGTACCAATCGTATTAAACATTCTAGTTGGGAAACACAAGGGAAGTTAGCTAGCTCTTACTAACAAGATTATGATGCTGAATAATATAGTTCAGTGTTAGATATCTGAGAAAATAAATAAATTAAAAGTTATCACATGGCTGAGCTGGAGAGATGGCTCAGCAGTTAACAGCACACTGTCTGCTTTTGGAGAAGACCCAGGTTGGGCTCCCAGCACCCACTTTTCTGGTCTCCAAGGGAGATGCAGCTCAGTAGTAGAATACTTGCAATACAAGAATCATTAGATCCAGTCTCCAAAGACAAAAGTTATCATATTTGACTGTGCAAAGATATTAAGAATGTAGGTCAGCAAGATGGCTCAGAGGGTAAAGGAGCTTACCACCAAGTGTGACAAAGTGACTTTAATCCCCAGGATCTACACTGAAACAGACGCACACACATATACAGTAAATAAAATTTCAAAACTATCAAAAAATTTAAGAATGTTATATAATATGCAATGTGTTAATGAAACCAGAAAATGTTAGAATTAACAATAAGGAATAAGAGGCTAGATATGACTCAGCAGTTAAGAGCACTGGCTGCTCTTGCAAAGAACCTGAATTCAATTCCCAGCACCCACATGGTGGCTCACAACCACCTGTAATTAGTTCTGGGAGATTTCACACCCTTTCCTGGCTTCTTCAGGCATTAGGCATATATGTGATATGCATACATACATACATGCAGACGCTTACACATACACATAAATGAGAAAGGAAAAGAAAAGAGAGAAAGAAAGGAGGGAGGGAGGGAAGTTAGGAAGAAAAAGGGTAAATTTATTATTTTTTTTTTTTGAAAAAAAGGTAAATTTAAATCAGGCCTGGTGGCATAAGCCTATAATCCTAGCTACTGGAGGTTGAGGCAAAAGAATCACAAGTTTAACGGTCACCTGGACTACAGACCAAGCCCAAGGTCAGTCTAACAATTTATCAAAACTGTCTCAAGCCAGGCGTGGTGGCTCACACCTCTAATCCTAGCACTCAGGAGGCAGAGGGAGGCAGATCTTTGTGAGTTCAAGGCCAGTCTGGTCTACAGAGTGAGTTCCAGGACAGCTGGGGCTACAGGAAGACCCTGTCTCGAAAAGACCAAAAAAAGGAAAGGAAAACAAAACAAAACAAAAAAACTGTCTTAAGATAAAATAAAAAAAAAGGTGGGGTGTAGCTCAGTAGGGGAGCACCTGACTAGCATAAAAAAGGCCCTGGGTTCAATCAACAGCAACAGCAACACAAAAGCAAATTTCAGGATGTTAAGTTATATAATGTCAATTATGTTACAATCCAAAATATTTCTTTAGGAAGTTTTATGCTTCTCATTAAAAGCAAACTCAGCCAGGCATGGCGGTGCACACCTTTAATCCCAGAACTAAGGAGGCAGAGGCAGAAGCAGGCAGATCTCTGTGAGTTGAACACCAGCCTGATCTACAAAGTGAGTTCTAGGCAAGCTGGGGCTACAGGGAGACCCTGTATCAAAACCATAAAAAAAAAAAAAAAACCTCACCTTATCTTTTCATCTAAAAGATTCCTTCTGTTAATTTCAAAGTTTTGTACAGGAACCACATGACTTTGACTTTTATTTACTCCGCACTCTGAAACTTTGGAAGACACAACTTCAATTTCAGTTTCAATTTGAGAATTTGACTGAAAAGACAAAAGTGTATTAGCATACTTTTTTTTTACAGCAAAACAAAATTTATTTTAATTAAAAAAAAAGCACCTTTTTGGTATTACAAATTGAACCTGCTGAGTGTGGTAGCGCACGCTTTTAGTCCCAGCACTCAGGAGGCAGAGGCAGGTGGATCTCTGTGAGTTCAAGACCAGCCTGTATATCAAGTTCGAGGCCAGTTGGGAGTATAAGGAGAACATGTCTCAAAATGACCAATAAAAGAATTGAACCCAAAAGATCTGCATGTACTCTATCACTGAACTATACTCACAACTCTAGTTCATTTTTAAATTTTGATTCTAATGTTCATCTTCTGCTGCCAAACAAGACTGACTTTTTTTTTTTTTTTTTTTTT
>VZQC01001279.1:669302-689096 GCA_009823505.1 Rhizomys pruinosus
TATATATATATTGGGGCCACAAGATGGTTCAGCAGGTAAAGGCTTGCTGCCAAACCTGAGGAGCCAAGTTCAAGCCCCCAGGACACACATGGTGGAAGAAGAGAATCCATGCCCAGAAAATATCCTCTGAAAGATCTCTGTGAGTTCAGCTTGGTGTGTTTAGAGTTCAGGCTAGCCAAGGTTACACAGTGAGACCCTGACTCAAAGCACCGTAAAAGAATGGCTAAAGAGATGGCTCAGCGGTTAAGAGCACCGACTGCTCTTGCTGAGGACCCAGGTTAGATTCCCAGCACCCACATGGCGACTAAGAACCGTCTTTAACTCCAGTTCCAGGGGAATAATCCAACACCCTCTTCTGACCTCTGTGGCACTGCATGACACAGGTGCACCAACCTATATGCAGACAGTACACACACACACACACACACATACACACACATACACACACACACAAAAGGGAAAGAAAAAGCCACCCTGGGTTATATGAGATTCTAGCTCAAAAATAAATAAATAAAACAAACGAAATCTGCCAGGATTCTAAAACTCAAAAGAAATACTTGAAAAACTTTTATTTTCTCGGGGCTGGAGAGATGGCTCAGCAGTTAAGAGCATTGATTGCTCTTGCAGAAGAAGGACCCGGGTTCGATTCCCAGCACCACATGATGGTTCTTGGCTAAGAACTGTCTTTAAGCTGGGCATGGTGGCGCATGCCTTTAATCCTAGCACTTGGGAGGCAGAGGCAGAGGCAGAGGCAGAGGGAGGCGGATCTCTGTGAGCTCAAGGCCAACCTGGTCTACAGAGTGAGTTCCAGGACAGATGGGGCTACAGGGAGACCCTGTCTCAAAAAAAAAAAGGGCTGGAGAGATAGCCTGGTGGTTAAGAGCACCAACTGCTCTTGCAGAGGACCTGGGTTCAATCCCCAGCACCCACATGGCTGCTAAGAACCATCTGTAACTCCAATTCCAGGAGAACTCCAGTTCCAGGGGAATCCAAGACCCTCTTCTGACCTCCGCGATATTGCACGACACAGGTGCACAAACCTACATGCAGACAGTACATTCATACACATACAAAAATAAATTTTAAAAAATTAAAAAAAAAGAAAGAAAAAGCTTTTATTTTCTTATAGGACCCTATTGTTAAAAAGAGCCGTCTTAATCTGAAATAATGTAAATATGAAACAAATGTGTCATATATCTAACAATAAAATCTGTATCAGAGATACATAACCAGGACTGCAATTCTATAGGCTTTTACTTAAGAGATTCTCAGGTACAGTAGTACTGAAATAGTTGCAGAGGATCCGGGTTCGATTCCCAGCACCCACATGTCAGCTGAGAACCGTCTTTAACTCCAGTTCCAGGGGAAACCAACGCCCTAAAAAAAAAAAAAAGTAAAGGAAACCTAGCCTTTCCTTTCAGGTTAGGAGCTGCTAAAATACGCCTAAGAAAATACAGTGAAAAAGAAAATACAATGGAGGCCAGCCTTTCAATGTAAATGATAGAGAAGATACATGGATTCCATGCTGCTCTCTCTGCATCTATGTATTTTGAGGTGTTTTGTTTTGTTTTGGTTTGGTTTTGTCTTTTTCAGACAGAGGATCCTTGTAGCCCCAGCTGGCCTAGAACTCACTATGTAGACCAGACTGGCCTTGAACTCACCGGAGAGATCCACCTGTCTCTGCCTCCTGAGTGCTGGGATTAAAGGTATGTACTACCATGTCCAGCATATTTTGAATATTATCAAAATAAAACTATACGAGTACTTCCAATGAACTGTTTGGTATACTCCAGAAGTAAAATAAGAAATAGAAACTTTGGCTAAAAGAAGGATGGGTTTTACATTTAATAGATCTACTCTGAGAGAAATATTATCAAAAAAGTAGCATTTCAACTTAAACACAGATATCTCATTACTACACATGTTGAATGAAAAAACTCCTCTTATAATAACTCAACTTCTAGTTTAAATAACCTTCAAATCACCTGTAACTGAGGAACCAACGTGAAAGCTATGACAATAAATTTCCTTGAAAAATGTTGTTCTTGGGGCTGGAGAGATAGCCTAGCGGTTAAGAGCACCGACGCTCTTGCAGAGGACCCGGGTTCGATCCCCAGCACCCACATGGCGGCTAAGAACCGTCTGTAACTCCAATTCCAGGAGAACTCCAGTTCCAGGGGAATCCGAGACCCTCTTCTGACCTCCGCGGCATTGCACGACACGGGTGCACAGACCTGCATGCAGACAGTACATTCATACACATACAAAAATAAAATAAAAAAAAGAAAAATGTTGTTCTTACACATTTTTTATACACAATGACAACTCACCTTTACATTTATTTATTTAATGTGGGCTGTGGGGCACGCACACCACAGCATGCAGCTAAGTCAAGAGGACAGCTGGTGCAAGACCATCCTCCACTTCCTCTACATGGGTCCCAGGGATTGAACTCAAGTCAAAAGATTTGCAGCAAGTACCTCTTTATTTATTTATTTATTTATTTATTTATTTATTTATTTATTTATTTATTTAGACAGGGTCTCCCTATAGTCCCAGCTGGCCTGGAACTCACTCTGTAGAATAGGCTGGCCTTGAACTCATAGAGATCCTCCTGCCTCTGCCTCCCAAGTGCTAGGATTTAAAGGCGTGTGCCATCATGCCCAGCAAGTACCTCTTTATCCACTGAACCATCTCTCTTGCTCCTTAATACTTTTAAAGGTAACTTGATACATAAGCCATTTGTTTTTATAGAAGGCTCAGTAGGTAAAGGTGCTTGCAGATAAGCCTAATGACCTGCTTCTGATCCCTCAGTCATATTATAATGATGAAAGGAGGTTAACAGCAGAAAATTGTTCACTGACCTCCACACATGTTATGGTATGTATGCAACTCCACCAATCCACCTCCAATCACAAGAATAAATAATGTAATTAATTTGGTTTTCTTTAAATAAACTTCATTGAAGCTGGACATGGTGGTACATACCTTTAATCCCAGCACTCAGGAGGCAGAGGCAGGTGATCTCTGGGAAACTGAGACTAACCTAGTCTATATAGTGAGTTTCAGGACAGCTGGGGCTACAGGAATACGATGTCTCAAAAATAAATAAGGGGCTGGAGAGATGGCTCAGCATTTAAGAGCACTGGCTGCTCTTAAGGGGACCTAGGTTTGATTCCCAGCACCCACATGGTGGTTAACAACCATCCTAACTCCAGTTCAAGGGAATCTGATACCCTCTTCTGACCTCTGTAGGCACTGCACAACATGGGTGCACTTAATACATGCAAACAATATACTCATACTCATAAAATAAAAATAATAAAATATTTAAATAAATTCATTCATTCAGCTCTAAAACCTTACCAAAAATTTCAAAATTATGTAACTGATAAAATGATGCCTACCTTAGACATTCATTAAGAACCTTGGGCTCATCCGACTGAACATTTTCAAAAGAAGTTGAGTTTTCTTCAGGCTGTAATATGATGTTTTCATACTGGAAATTTTTACATGGCTCATTTTCCATTCGTTGAGGAATCTTAATAACAAACAAAGTTTAATGTTTCAGATTTCAAAATGAAAACATGTAACTTTCAAATTTTTCATTGAAAAACCCATCTTAGCCAGGTATAAATGCACATGCTCTATTTTGGCACTTGGGAGATTAAAGGCAGAAAGATCACAAGCCTAGGCTAAATAGAGATTGTGACCAAACTGGACTAAATGATACCCCATCTCAAAAAAAAGGAAAAAATTTCATTTCAGTGTAAATAAAATGGTAAAAAGTTTCAAAGTTATAGCAGTGCGGCAGGGTGAGCGAGTGGCGTGGGGTGCAGAGTGTGGATCGGAGGGGGCGGACACGGTGGCAACTCCGGCGCGTGTGTGTCGGCTCCTCCAGCAGCCTGGGGCTGCCTCCCTGCGCCCGCCCTTTGGCCCCCCGAGTGCGGCCGCCATCCGCGCCACGCGGCTCCCTCGAGACCTTGGCGCGGGGTAAGCCTTGTTTCTAGAGGCAGCTGCTGCTGACCCTGTAACCACAAAGAAGAAATAGCTGGCTAAAGTTCGGTCTTCGTATTGAATAAGAGTGATATTATTGTCCATAGAAATGCCATGACTTGGGCTGGAGACATGGCCTAGCGGTTAAGAGCGAACCCGGGTTCGATCCCCAGCACCCACATGGCGGCCGAGAACCCTCTGAAACTCCAGTTCCAGGAGAACTCCAGTTCCAGAGGAATCCGACACCCTCTTCTGACCTCCGCGGCATTGCACGACACGGGTGCAGAAACTTGCATGCAGTCAGTACATTCATAGACATACAGAAATAATAAATAAAATTTAAAAAAAGTTTCAAAGTTATAAAATTATAGGAAAAGAGTATTTCTCCTGGGGCTGGAGAGACAGCCTAGCAGTTAAGAGCACCAACTGCTCTTGCAGAGGACCCGGGCTCGATCCCCAGCACCCACATGGCGGCTGAGAACCGTCTGTAACTCCAATTCCAGGAGAACTCCAGTTCCAGGGGAATCCGAGACCCTCTTCTGACCTCCGCGGCATATTTATATTTGGTTTACGGACATTTTAGGCTGGTTTAAAATTACTGGTAGCTTATTGTAAAGCAGAGAAAAAACAACTGAGCACGTATTTGCTATCTTTAGAACAGTCTGTGAAAATATGGTATAAAATATCTTTTTTTTTCCTGTTGTTTTAAATATTATACAGAAGTATTAGTAACTCCATGTATTTGAAAAACCACAGTTGGTGCTCTTAACCGCGAGGCCATCTCTCCAGCCCCTAAGACAGTTCTTAGTCGCCACATGGGTGCTGGGAATCGAACCCGGGTCCTCTGCAATAGCAGTCAGTGCTCTTAACCGCTGAGCCAGCTCTCCAGCCCATAACTATCTTTCCAAAAGAAGGCTGGGATATGGCTCAGGGGCAGAAAGCTTGCTTTGCTTTCCCTAAGCACAGGAAAAAGGCAAACCGAAAGATGGAGTAAGCTGAGAGCAAATCATTAGTCAGATACAGTGCTCAATATCTAAACTGGCTTCACAATAAACAAAACTGCTAACTATGAGATTTAGCCACAAACTATAAAGCAATGCTGATTTTATTTTTGTATTATTTACTTATCTTTTTTTTGCATATGAGTGTTTTTCATGCATATATGTACGTTTACCATGTGCATGTACTATCCATGAGAGCCAGAAGGGAGCACTAGATAGCGGTAGTTGTTAGCTTCCATGTGAGTGCTGGGAACCGAACCCAGATTCTACAAGGCCAGCCTCTGCTTTTTTTTTTTTTTTTTGGGGGGGGGATCTTTTTTTTGAGACAGGTACCTACAGCCCCAGTTGTCTTGAAACTCACTATGTAGACCAGGCTGTCATCAAACTCACAGAGATCCACCTGCCTCTGCTTCCCAAGCACTGGGATTAAAGGCGTGGGCTACCATGTCCATATTATTATTATTATTATTATTTTTTTTTTTTTGGGGGTCTTTTTGAGACAGGGTCTCCCTGTAGCCCCAGCTGTCCTCGAACTCACTCTGTAAACCAGGCTGGCCTTGAACTCGCAAAGATCTGCCTGCCTCTGCCTCCCAAGTGCTAGGATTAAAGGCGTGCGCCACCACGACCGGCTTCTTTTTTTTTTCTTTTTGGTCTTTTCGAAACAGGGTCTCCATGTAGCCCCAGCTGTCCTGGAACTCGATCTGTAGACCAGGCTGGCCTTGAACTCACAAAGATCCACCTGACTCTGCCTCCCAAGTGCTAGGATTAAAGGTGTGCGCCACCACTATTTCTTTTTTAATTTTTTTATTTGCTATTTTTTTTTATGTGTATGAGTGTACTGTCTGCATGTAGGTTGGTGCGCCCATGTCGTGCAATGCTGCGGAGGTCAGAAGAGGGCATCGGATTCCCCTGGGAACTGGAGTTAAAGATGGTTCTTAGCAACTATGTGGGTGCTGGGAATCCAACCTGGGTCCTCTGCAAGAATAGTCTTAACTGCTATTTATTTCTTAAGACAGGGTATCACTGTGTAGTCCTGACTGGCCTTGAATTCAGAGAGATTGCCCTGCCTCTATCTCCTGAATGCTAGGATTGAAAGTGTACACACCTGGTTAAATAGTGCCAATTCTGAGAGTGAAAAGTTTGCATTGAGGCTTAAATAGTTGCTTTAAAACATGTGGGGAAGAACCCAAGTACTTACAACACCGCAGGACTTATTTTTTTCTCTATCAATACATGATTCATCTTTTTCTCTATCAACACAGGATTCATTTTCTTCTCCATCAATACAGGACTCATCCTTTTCTCTATCAACACAGGACTCATATTTTTCTCCATCAATACAGGACTCATCTTTTTCTCTATCAACACAGGATTCATTTTTTTCTCCATCAATATAGGATTCGCCTTTTTCTTCATCAACACAGGATTCATTTTTTTCTCCATCAATACAGGATTCGCCTTTTTCTTTATCAACACTGGATTCATTTTTTTCTCCATCAACACAAGATTCATTTTCATTCTTCTCTACACTCGTGCCAATATTTTCCTGTGAAGAGAGAATCCCTTTTCTTTCTGCAGCTTTCTCCACATTTGGCTTTGGTCTTTGCATTCGGCACCTCATTAGTCGTGCAGGTCTGAAAATCTTCGCCTGATTCTCTTCCAGTGGACCAGTTTTTTCATTCAAACTAGAAGAATCACAAGGAAATAAAGTTAATGCTCTGTTATATAAGTAAGTGTCCTCAAGAACATCTTGAAAGAGAGTCACAACACATCTAAACTCTACTCGCTCAAATAAGCATAATCCTGGGAAACTATAAAAATCAAAACCAGTTTCTGGTTCTGCACCATCAGAACAGATGCCACCTCATCACCCTCCCAACACACAAAGCTGCTTCTGCTAATATGCCTTCCCTAGCATCATGAGCTGAAATCCCTCTGACAATGTAAATGCAAAACAAAACTACTCTAGCATCTGATGGCAAGACAGTTGTATGCTATCATCACCCTTCTCTGGATATTCCATATAGCACACACAACTTCTCCCTCAGCCAGATCCTATGCTTACTAATGAAGGAGCACATGATCAAGTGCTGAAAACGAGATTAGAAGAAGCATGTGAACACCCTGCATAAAAACCCATGATGAAGAACTTAGCAAAATGTTCTTCATGAAGCTTCAAAGTTGGTATCCTGGTGGACACCACTGCAGATATCATTAAGAAAGGGAATCCTCCAAAAGAGAAATGATACCGAGGTTCTCAGGAGAATCACTGAGAAATGCTATCCCGAGCCTTGTTTCCCAATTGAGAAAATGGAATATGGTGTTAGTTAGTGTTAAACAGTTAAAAAAAAAAAAAAGCCAGTCTTTTTATAAGATCAAAATTTTACTTCAAAATTAGAAAAACCTGAATCTGCCCAACGTATAAACTATTATTCCTCTTTCAGGATACTATGTATATGGTCCAGGGGATTAGTGATAACTTACAGGATACTATCTCCTTGAATAGCCCATAATCAATGATCATACTCATACTCGAGACAGGCTGTCCTAAATATTCATATCAAGTTAAATATCCCTTTAGAAATCCCTTACTACGCCAGGCATGGTAGTGCACGCCTTTAATGCTAGCACTTGGGAGGCAGAGGCAGGTGGATCTCTGAGTTCAAGGCTAGCCTGGTCTACATAGTGAGCTCCAGGCCAGCTGGGACTAAATGGAGACCCTGTCTCAAAAAAGGCAAGAAAAAATAAATAAATAAGATTTATCTTAATCAACCATTCAAAAAGACTTTGTTAGTGAAGATATCTTAGTAAACTGAAGGAAACACATAATTGCTAACATAATGGACTTTTACTACAATTTAAATATTTATTTATTTGTTTATTTATTCATTTATTTATTTAGACAGGGTCTCATGTAGTCCAGGTTAGCCTCAAAATAAATCTATAGATGAGGATGAACTCTTTTTTTGGTTTTTGGTCTTTTTTTTGAGACAAGGTCTCCCTGTAGCTCCAGCTGTCCTGGAACTCACTATGTAGACAAAGCTGCCCTTGAACTCACAGAGATCCGCCAGCCTCTGCCTCCCAAGTGGGGCGATTAAAGGCATGCGCCACCACATCCAGCATGAGGTTGAACTTTTGATCCTTCTTCCTCCATTTCCTAAGAGCTAAGATCACAAGTATGTGCCAACACATCTAGCTTTATGTGGTGTTCAAGATCAAACCCAGGGCCTCATGTATGCAAGGCATACTCTACAGACTGAGCTACAATCCTAACACTACCCAAACCATAATTTCTGCCCATAATATGAAGCATACGAGTATTATTAATTATCTTACTATTACCTACAGTGAAAATAGCTCTGAACTAGGCAAAAATAAAATTCAGGCTTTATCAAATAGAGTATTATAATAATCACTCCTAAAAATTACTACTTGTCAAGCACTTACTCAGTTAAGGTTTCAGCTGGGTTCTGTCTTTCCGTATTCTCCATCTCCAAACTTTCGGATATATTCACCTTCTCCTTTTCCAGGGGATTCTGTAAATTTAAATTTTTACATTAAGCTACTTACCATAAAAATGTCCCAATGAATGGGAATGATGTTTTAATATTTATAATTAGATGAGATTTTTTTGAAAATTCTAAATACAGATGAAATTATTACAAATATAATCTCATATTATTAGATGGCCTTTGCCAACATGAAGTCTTAAAATATTCATATTCTCTGATCAACTAATATTTCAGTCTATATTTTTAAAAAATAACTGAAGGGTTCAAAGAGATGACTCCACAGGTAAAGGCACTTGGTACCAAGCTTAATGGACTGAGGTCAATCTATAGGACCCAAAAAATAGAAAAAGAATAGAAACTTTTTTGAAAGTTGTCCTCTGACTCACACATATACACTGAGGTTGCATAGACATAGACACAGAGAGACAGACAGACAGAGACAGACACACAGACACAATAAATAGATGTCATTTTTTTAAATTAAAGATATTTAAGTAAAATGCCTATCAGAATATTAGGTAAAGTAGCCAAAACTATGAACATTAGGTTTTCCAATAATGAGTCAATGTATATAACACTGATAGACTATTATTAAAAATGTTTTCCAGGGCTGGAGAGATTGCCTAGTGGTTAAGAGCACCAACTGCTCTTATAGAGGACCCGGGTTCGATCCCCAGCACCCACATGGCGGCCGAGAGCCGTCTGAAACTCCAATTCCAGGAGAACTCCAGCTCCAGGGGAATCCGAGACCCTCTTCTGACCTCCGCGGCATTGCACGACACGGGTGCACAGACTTGCATGCAGGCAGTACATTCATACACATACAGAACTAAATAAAATTAATAAAAAAAAAAAATTAAAAAAAAATGTTTTCCAAAAGATGTTTAATGGCACTGAAAAATACCACTATTTAATTCTGTCAACAACAAAAATTTTAAAAAGGAAAGGGACCAAACATATGGTGGGAAAACGCTTGCCTAGCATTCTCAAACTTTTATCCTGGCTTTTACCCTTGACACCAAGGTTGGGGGGGGGGTGGACAGGGGTATGGGCAAAAGATGAAGTTTGTAAAGATAAATGTGAAAAGACCGACTGTATGAGGAAAATAAATTTATATTTTTTTATTTTTAAATCAATCAGTATTCCAAAATTTCTAGAATAAAATCTGGGACAGCAGCTGGGACACCCCATCCCATCCCGCACATAATGATACATAAAGGATTAGAGGACCTGAAGATGGGGCTCGGTACAGAAGCACTTGCACAAGGCCCTGGATTTGATTTCCCAGTACTGCAAATAAAAAAGATGTGTGATAAAAATGGTAGTTCAGCCAGGCGTGGTGGCGCACGCCTTTAATCCTAGCACTCGGGAGGCAGAGACAGGCGGATCTTTGTGAGTTCAAGGCTAGCCTGGTCTACAGAGTGAGTTCCAGGACAGCTGGGGCTACAGGGAGACCCTGTCTCAAAAAGACCAAAACAAATAAACAAACAAACAAACAAACAAATAAAATGGTAGTTCACCAGAGTCAGGAAAAACCTCAGGGATAGAGCACTTGCCCAGCATTAGCAAGACCCTAGATTCTACCACCAACACTTTAAATAAAATAAATAATAGCTAATATTTGACTATCAATGTAAAAAGTGACTTAGCAAAAACTAAAGTGTTAAGAATGTGATTCTCAGAAACTGAAATAAACAAGACCATTTATTTAATGCTAATCAAAATGTAAATAAAGGTTTTGTTGAACAATAAATAATAAGAGCCATAAAAATACTTTAAATACTTTGAATAATAATCCCTACACTACTTAGACATCATTCAGTGGTCACCTCTGGATGTTCTTGCAGAGGACCCGGGTTCAGTTCCCAGCACTCACATGGTAGCTAACAGCCATCTATCTACAAGTTACTTCAGTTCCAGAGGACCCAATGTTCTCTTCTGGCTTCTGCAGATATGTGGTACATTTACATGCATGCAGTCTGTTAAACACTCATGCACATAAAATAAAAACTAAAAAAAAGTTTTACCCCTATTTAAGCAGGCAGCTGGGCATGGTGGCACATGCCTTAAATCCCAGCACTAGGGAAGCAGATGCAGGTGTAGCTCTGTGAACTCAAGGCCAGCCTGGTTTTTGTTTTTGTTTTTGTTTTTGTTTTTTTGGTCTTTTTCGAGACAGGGTCTCCCTGTAGCCCCAGATGTCCTGGAACTCGCTCTGTAGACCAGGCTGGCCTTGAACTCACAAAGACCCGCCCACCTCTGACTCCCAAGTGCTAGGATTAAAGGTGTATGCTACCGTGCCTGTCCAGATTGGTTTTTATAGGGGCTTCCAGACCAACCAAAGATACATAGTGAGACTCTGTACCCCAAAAAACAACCTGGATCTAGAGAGGTACACCTCAGCTGCTCTTGCAGAGGACCCAGGTTTAGTTCCCAGCACTCACATAACAGCCAGGGGATCTAATACCCTCTTCTGACGTCGGCGGGCACTGTATGACACCTTTAGTTCCAGGGGACCAAACACCCTCTCTGGGCTCCTTGGACATTACATGACATGGGTACACTTACATACATGCAGGCAATCCACACATATACATAAAAAAAAAGTTTTTTTAATTAAAACATGTAATTTTAGGTTTTTTAAAAGGGGTTGTACCTGTTTTAGTATTAGTAACAAGAGTATGAAAGTAAAGAATATTTTAATTTTGCTGCTGGGTGTGATGGCATACGACTTTAATCCTAGCACTTGGAAGGCAGAGGCAGACAAATCTTTATGAGATCGAGGCCAGCCTGGTCTACAGAGTGAGTTCCAGGATAGCTGGGGCTACAGGGAGACCCTGTCTTGAAAAAGATCAAAAAAAAAAAAAAANTTATGACTCATATCTTGGTAACTTGGACAAGTAGGATTCCCTCTGTCCCTCTGTCCCTCCATCACTCCCTCCCTAACCCCCTTACCCCCTTCTTTATTTCTTCCTTCTCTGGAGGAGTCTTTAAGGTCTCTTATGCTACCCTATATGCTACACTTTCAAAGACACACCCACCTTCCCTTTTGTCCCCTGCCTCCTCCAACAGCTGTTAAATCTGTTCTTCATGTTGATGATTTTGCTATTTCAAAAAGAATTGTATAAAATACAATTTTACTTTCTGAGACCACCTTTTAAAAACGCAGGATGGACTCCTTGGAGATCATCCAGGTTGTGTGTATTAACAGATTGCTGGCCCTGAAAGTAAATTTAAACAGCAATTCTAAACAGAGCATAATTGAGAATTAAAATCATCTCACAAATTGATCTCATGGGCCTGGGGAGATGGCTCAGCCAGTAAAACATCCAGCTGTGCAGACCTGATGACTTGAGTTTGAACTCTAGAACACGCATAAAAAGCCAGATGCGGGGCTGGAGAGATAGCCTAGCGGTTAAGAGCACTGACTGCTCTTACAGAGGACCCGGGTTCGATCCCCAGCACCCACATGGCAGCTGAGAACCATCTGTAACTCCAATTCCAGGAGAACTCCAGTTCCAGGGGAATCCGATGCCCTCTTCTGACTTCCAAGGCATTGCTCAAACCTACATGCAGACAGTACATTCATACACATAAATAAATAAATAAAAATATTAAAAAAAAAATACCACCACTCTGTGGAAGGAGAGAACCAAGTCCCACGAGTTGTCCTCTGATCTACGTATCTGTGCTATAGCAAGCACACTTAGACGAACCTACAGAGACTCACAGACATACACACGTGCGCGCACGTGCACGCGCGTGCACACACACACACACACACACACACACACACACACACTCCAAATGTTTAAAAATTTTTAACGAGTTTTCAGCTGGGTGTGGTGGAGCACACCTTTAATCCCAGCACTTGGGAGGCAGAGGCATGTGGATCTCCATGAGTTCAACGCCAGCCTGGTCTACATAGTGAGCTCTAGGCCAGCTGGGACCAAAGGGAGACCCTGTCTCAAACAACAACAACAACAACAACAACAACAATTTTGAGGAGTTTTCAACATGAAGAAATATTCAACTTCAGGCTAAGTAAGGACAGAACCAATTAAAAGCAGACTGAGGGGCTTGGGAGTTGGCTCAGTGATTGAGAGCGCTTGATGAGGACCTGATCTCAAGTCCCCAGCATCCTGTTACCAGAAAAATTCTGGTAACAAAAAAATTCCATCACCAAAACTTCAAATAAAATAAATAATAACTGGGGCTGTAGAGATGGCTCAGCGGTTAAGAGCACTGACTGCTCTTGCAGAGGACCCGGGTTCAATCCCCAGTACCCACATGGCGGCCAAGAACTGTCTTTAACTCCAGTTCCAGGGGAATCCGACATCCTCTTCTGATCTCCATGCCACTGCACGACACGGGTGCACAAGCCTACATGCAGACAGTACATTCATACACATACAAAAAAAAGAAAGAAAGAAAGAAAGAAAGAAAGAAAGAAAGAAAGAAAGAAAGAAAGAAAGAAAGAAAGAAAGAAAAAAAAAAAAAAAAGAAAAGAAAAAAATTCTCAGAAATTGAAATAAACAGGACCATTTATTTAATGCTAATCCAAATGTAAATAAAGGTTTTGTTGGACAATGCATAGTAAGAGCCATAAAAACACCTTAAATACTTTGAATAATAATCCCTACACTTGGGGCTGGAGAGGACCCAGGTTCGATCCCCAGCACTCACATGGTAGCTGAGAGCTGTCTTTGACTCCAGTTCCAGGGGAATCTGAAGCCCTCTTCTGACCTCCGCGGCATTGCATGACACGGGTGCACAAACTTACATGCAGACAGTACATTCATACACATACAAAAAATAATAATCCCTACACTTAAGAGACACTCTGTGGTACCTCTGGATGTTCTTGCAGAGGACCAGGGTTCAGTTCTCAACACCCAAATAAGGAGGTTCACAACTGCCTGTTATTCTACCTTCAGGGTCTCTGACACATCTGACTTCAGAGGTCACCTGCACTCATATACAAGCCCACATACACTTAAAAATATCTTTAAGGAATCAGAGAATCAAAGAGGAATAGTATTCAAATGTTCATTACTCTAGTCTTTGAAATTTTCTTTAGATGAGATGGCTACACTGCCCTCTGAAGTAAGAAGACAACTCAAATTTTCTTTAGATTTGAAAAAAATTTATTAAGAAACTGAGGGGAGGAACTACAGATACAGTAAAATGGGCCCTGGAATCCCAGTATAATAAAAAAGGAAAAAGATCCAAAGTAGAGACCAATTACATTATTTGTGCCCAGAAAAAAAAAAAGGGCTGGGCTGGAGAGATGGCCTAGCGGTTAAGAGTGCCGACTGCTCTTACAGAGGACCCGGGTTCGATCCCCAGCACCCACATGGTGGCCAGAACTGTCTGAAACTCCAATTCCAGGAGAACTCCAGTTCCAGGGGAATCAGACACCCTCTTCTGACCTCTGCGGCATTGCACAACACGGGTGCACAAACTTGCATGCAGACAGTACATTCATACACATACAGAAATAAATAAAATTAATAAAAAAAAATTTTTTTAAAAAGGGTAAATACTATATTTAGACATCATTCTTTTAATCAGTCAAGATCATCAAAATTCCAAAAGTGTGAAATAAACCTTTTCCTCCTTTAATGTGTAATGATATGTATACATGCTCACATGTGAGTATGCACATGTGTGTGTAAGTGGAGGCTTGGGGTTATATTTGGAATATTCCTTAATCATTCTTCTGAGGCAGATCTCTAAATGAAACCCAGAGATTGCCAATTACAGGCAGGCGGCTACGCCCATCAATCATTTCATTTCTATAAGTGAAAAACAGAAAGCTCTGGTGTGGTGGCAGAAGCCTTTAATCCCAACATTTGCACTCAGGAGGCAGAGCAGATAGATCTCTGTGAGTTCCAGGTCCACCTGATCTATATAGCTAGTTCTAGGCCAACCACTGCTATATAGTGAGACCAAGTCTCAAAAATAAAACAAAAAATCCTGAAAAACCATGATAACAATAAAATTACACATTAATTGATCTACATATTAATAGCCCCTTCTTGTCCCTAAATATTGTAACATTATCATTTAAGAACTTTGTCGCCAGGCAGGGTGGTGCATTCCTTTAATCCTAGCACTTGGGAGGCAGAAGCAGGTGGATCTCTGTGAGTTCAAGGCCAGCCTGGTCTACAGAACGAGCTCCAGGCCAGCTGGGACTAAAGGGAGACCCTGTCTCAAAAATACAAAAAAAAGAACTTTATCAAAGGGGCTGGAAAGATGGCTCAACAGTTAAGAGACCCCAAGGGTAGCTTACAACAGCCTTTAACTACAGCTCCAAGGGATCCTCTGCCTCTACCTGCTTAGATGCCCATACGAACATGTGCATACCCATACACAGGCATACACAGAGTTGAAAATATTAAAAATAAGTCTTTAAAAAAGAACTTTATCAAAGGCTAGGGAAACAACTCATTATTAGTGCACCTGTCCAATAAGTGTGGGGTCCTGGGTTTAATATCCAGCACCAGAAATGTAAAACAGAGGAAAAAAAAGTTTATTTTTAAAAGAAACCCTATGTGTAAATACTTACAGTGGTGTCTTCCCTAGGTTAGCACCCCTTTCTTCTGTACTTCTCTCAGCTTTAGCTACCTCACATGACGCAGCAATGGCAACCGTGGAGAGAGGCAAATCTGAAGCAGTCGATTCTGGGGAATCAGTTGCTACCGGCATGGTATCTTGTTGATTACTAAGGAAGTGAAAATGTATTAGGAAGAAAAGAATTCCCAGTAATACTGATTTTCATCCTACTTCTTGCCTGCATGTATGTAAGCGCACAACATGTGTGCAGTGCCTAGGGAGCAGAAGAGGGTAAACTGGAGTTACATACAGTTGTAGTTGCCATTCTGCCATGCAAATGGAAGACTGCTATATTATGAACTATTTAAAAAATAATCTAATTGACAGTCACATGCCACTCAACATGCATTCACATTTATTTCTACTTTTTTTCTCATTTTTTTTAAGTGGGTGTTTCTCTTTCCCCACCTAGCAATAAGAGTTCTCTGGATATTTTTACTAGCTAGATGATTCACAGAAACCTCTCCATTAGTGGCTTACCTTTTAATCTTTCTCTCTTTTTTTTTTACACTTATTTGTGTTAGAGGTGGGATATACACATATGTCAGTGCTTGTGTGGTCATCAGAGGACAAACTGGAAGAGCTGGTTCCCATGTCGGTAGTCCCAGGGATTAAACTCAAACTGTCAGGCTTGGTAGCAAGTACCTTTTCACCAGCCTGTCTTTTAGTTTCTTCACTGAACTTTTTTAACAGAAATACTTAATTTTTGTGCATAACTTAAAAAGAAATCCTTAATACTGCGGTTGGAGAGATGGCTCAGCACTTAAGAGCACTGGCTGCCCTTACAGGGGACCCAAGTTCAGTTCCCAGCACCAACATGGCAGCTAACAACTATTCCTAGCTCCAGTTCTAGGGAATCTGACATCCTCTTTTGCTTCCATGGCATTGCGTGCAATGGGCTTGAACCCACAGATCTCTAAATGAAACCCAGATATTGCTTCCATGGCATCACAGTTATATATTATGCAGGAAAAATACACACTACTACGATGTATATTTTTACTATAATGAAAATGAAAAATAACTCAAACTACAAATCCAAGGTCAGATAATCTAAGAAGGATGATTTTTTAACTAAATAATAATAATAAAATAAGAAGAGGAAGCAGCAGCAGCAGCAGCAAATGGAAGTACATGCCTAATATCTTAGAACTTGCTAAGCAGAAGAACCAGGACAATAACATGTTTTCAGACACAGTGAGGTACTACTGTGTCAAAGAATAAAATTTAGAAGACAGAAGAGGGCTGGAGAGATAGCCTAGTGGTTAAGAGCACCGACTGCTCTTGCAGAGGACCCGGGTTCGATCCCCAGCACCCACATGGCAGCTAAGAACCATCTGTAACTCCAATTCCAGGAGAACCCCAGTTCCAGGGGAATCTGACACCCTCTTCTGACCTCCGCGGCATTGCACGACACAGGTGCACAAACCTACATGCAGACAGTACATTCATACATACACANCCATAAACACAAAAAAAAAAAAAAAAAAAAAAAAAAAGACAGAAGAAGAAAGACAGAAGGCATCACATTTCTTGATTTTTTTCAACCCTATTATATAGTAAAAGTAATCAAAACAGATACTAGAGCAAAAAGACCAAAGGAAAAAAAACGACTGGAGTAATGGAACCTAACATGAGTCTAGAAGTAAACATCAACAGCAAAATGATGTTTGATAAAGGTAACAAAACTGTACAAAGAAAAACACAAAGAGTCTCTTAAATAAGTTTTGGGAAAACTGTATTTCCACACCCAAAGACATGAAGTTAGACCCTTACACTGTTATTTCACACACACACAAAAATCAACTCAAGAAGATTAAAGATTTAAATCTAAGACTTCAAATGATAAAGTTCCTATAATAGAGAAGTTCGAATATATCACACTAGGCTTGTGCAATGACTTCTTGAAATCTGGACACTGAAATGTATAAAGCCAAACAAAAAGCAAATTAGATTAGTGACAGTGACATCAAACCACAAGCAAATAGAAAAAAAAACAAGGAATGAAGAGGAAGCCACTAGAGGGGTTGAGAAGGCAGAAAAACATCTTGCAAGGGCGTCCATATGATGGTCATCGGATAGAGATGAAGATCAAAGCTACAGAAGTAATGGCTACAACTCAGCAGTCAAGAAAAAAATAACAACACTTTAGAAAAATGAAAAAAAAAAAAAAAAAAAAAAAAAAAAAAAAGACAGAAGAATAAAGACAGAGGCCTCACATTTCTTGATTTTTTTCAACCCTATTATATAGTAAAAGTAATCAAAACAGTATACTAGAGGCAAAAAGACAGACGTACTGAGTAATGGAACCTAACAGTGAGTCTAGAAGTAAACATCAACAGCAAAATGATGTTTGATAAAGGTAACAAAACTGTACAAAGAAAAACACAAAGAGTCTCTTAAATAAGTTTTGGGAAAACTGTATTTCCACACCCAAAGACATGAAGTTAGACCCTTACCTGTTATTTCACACACACACAAAAATCAACTCAAAGAAGATTAAAGATTTAAATCTAAGACTTCAAATGATAAAGTTCCTATAATAGAGAAGTTTCATATAGCACTAGGCTTGCAATGACTTCTTGAATCTGGCACTGAATGTATAAGCAACAAAAGCAAAATTAGATTAGTGACATGACATCAAACCACAAGCAAATGAAAAAAAACAAGAGAATGAAGAGGCCACTTTGAGAATGGCAGAAAACATCTGCAAGCCGTTCATCGGATAGAGATGAAGATCAAAGCTACAGAAGTAATGGCTACAACTCAGCAGTCAAGAAAAGAAATAACACACTTTAGAAATGTGCCAAGAAAGCCAGGCACAGTAGCATATACTCTGTAATTCCAGTGCTCAAAAGGCAAAGGTAGGGAACATGCTGTGGGTTCAAGCCCAGGGCCTGCAGAGCCAGGACTACATGGTGAGAACTCATCTCAAAAGAACCAGGTGCACAAACCTACACGCAGACAGTACATTCATACACATACAAAAAATAATAATAATAAAAAAAAGAACCAAAAGGCCGGATGTGGTGGCGCACGCCTTTAATCCTAGCACTCGGGAGGCAGAGGCAGAGGCAGAGGCAGGCGGATCTTTGTGAGTTCAAGGCCAGCCCGGTCTACAGAGTGAGTTCCAGGACAGCTGGGGCTACAGGGAGACCCTGTCTCGAAAAGACCAAAAAAAAAAAAAAGAACCAAAAGGAGAAAGTCAGCCCTCAAGGGTTGGTAGAGAAGATATGAAAAGCCAAAACAAACAAAACAAAACAACCAAAAGGAAGGGGAAAAAAAGGACAAAAGGTTTGAAAGACATTTCCCCAAAGGAGACAAACAATAGCTGACAGGAGGATGAAAGATGTTCAATGTCCCTTCTCATCAGAGTCACCCAAATCCAGCCAGGAAGCCCATTACCAAAAAATCTAAAAGTATTGACAAGAATATGGAAAACTGAAATGTAAAACTGTTAGAAGGAAAGCAAAATAATACACCAGCTACTGGAAAGAGATGAAGATCCCTTAAAAAAAAAAAATTGAAAAGAGATACCATATGATCTAGCTAGCTATTTACCTAAAAGAATCAAAATCAAGATCTCAAACAAATATTTGTATATCGTAGTCATTGCGACACAATTCAAAACAGCCAAGAGATAGAAACAATCTAAATTGTATTAGCTGAGCCTGGCAGGGTAACACAGGCCTTTAGTCCCAGCACTGGGAAGACAGGGGCAGGCAGATCTCTGTGAGTTCAAGGCCAGCCTGGTCTATATAGCAAGTTCCAGGCCACCAGCTGGGGTTACAGAGAGACCCTGTCTCCAAAAAACCAAAACAAACAAACAAACAAACAAATAAATAAATAAATAAATTGCATCAGCTGAAGAAGGAAGAAAATGTGGTCTGTACAAGAAACTGAGTATTACTCAGGCACCAAAAAACCGAAATCCTGGGGCTAGGAATGTGGCTCAGCTGGCAGAGTGCGTACCAAGAACAGGTAAGGCAGCACTGGGTCCCATCTGTACCTCACATATTGGATGCGAAGCACTCGTCACTCAACATTTCTTTTTTTTTTTTCTTTTTTTTTAATTAATTTTATTTATTTCTGTATGTGTATGAATGTACTGTCTGCATACAAGTCTGTGCACCCGTGTCGTGCAATGCAGCGGAGGTCAGAAGAGGGTGCCGGACTCCCCTGGAACTGGAGCTCTCCTGGAATTGGAGTTCCAGGGCAGAGAGACAAGATTAGAAGGTCAAGGTTAACTTCAGCTATAGTGAGTTCAAAGTTAGCCTGAACTATCTCAGTACAAAACAAAAAAAGGAAAAAAAATCTGGACTAGGGATTGGGCACAGTTGGAAAGCACTTGCCTACCACATGAACAGCCCTGGGTTCAATTCCCAGCTTTGCAGTGAACAGAATGGAAGAGGAGAAAAGAACGGAGGGAAGGGAACAGAAATGAATAATGAGGACCGCAGAGGGACAAACACTGTGTAACTCTACTTAATGAGGTGTCTAAAGTAGTCAAACTCAGAAAGAAAAAGCAGATGGTGGAGCTGGAAAGATGGCTCAGTGGTTAAGAGCACCGACTGCTATTGCAGGGGATCTGGGTTCGATTCCCAGCTAAGAACTGTCTTTAACTCCAGTTCCAGGGAAATATGACACCCTCTTTTTTTTTTTTTTTTTTT
>VZQC01001279.1:689254-700699 GCA_009823505.1 Rhizomys pruinosus
TTTATTTTTTTTTTGTCTTTTAGAGACAGGGTCTCCATGTAGCCCCAGCTGTCCTGGAACTCGCTCTGTAGACCAGGCTGGCCTTGAACTCACAAAGATCCACCTGCCTCTGCCTCCCAAGTGCTAGGACTAAAGGCATGCGCCACCATGCCCGGCTCCGACATCCTCTTTTGACCTCCACAGCATTGCGTGACACAGTGCACCTACTTGGATGCATATATTACATTTATACACATAAAAAAAAATTTTTTTTTAATAAAAAAAATATGGCAGATGGTAACTGCCAGAGGCTGGGTGAGAAGAAAAGAAGGAGCCATGCAAACTGAAATGATTCCAGAGTTCTGCTATATACTAACGCTGTCCTTAATAATACTGTCCACTTATAAAATGATTTTTTTCTGGAAGCTGCCCTGAAACTCATGATCTTCCTGTCTTAGTCTCCTCAGTTTTGGCTCCCACACGCTCATACTTTATTCCAAGCAAACAATGCCCTCACCTGGCCTCCATGGGCACTGCATAGACATGGTACACATACATACATGGAGGCAAAACACTCATACATATGAAATAAAAAAACAAAACAAAAAAATAGCATATATGTATGAAAATGCCATAATGAAACCCATGATTTCATATACTAGCTTAAATAAATATGCAAATAAAAAGTAAAAGGAGCTGGGTGTGGTAGCACACGCCTTTAATCCCAGGAGGCAGAGGCAGGCAGATCTCTAGCGAGCTCAACACCCTATCTTAAAAAGACCAAAAAAATAAAGTAAAAGGAGGAGATGGTGAACAGATGGCTCCAAGTATAAAGATGCCTACCACCAAAGGAAATCAACTCTCCAAAGTTGCACTCTGACTTCCACATAAGCATATGTGCACACACACACACACACATACACACACAATAAGTACATGAATAATGTAACAGAAAATGTATAATGTTCAAAAAACAGGATAGCCTCATATCTTTAAAGAGAGAGTCAAATAAGAAGCCTTGGGTATACCTCAGTTAGAGAAGTTACCTAAGTATCTAGGTTAACACAAAATTATTTTAGAAATGTAAACACTAAATCTAAGCTGCAATGGCAAAGTGAACATCAGAAAGAGGAAAAAAAAAAGAGAGAGAGAGAGAGAGAGAAAGCAGCAGGGTGTGTTCCATTCCTATAATCTCAGCCCTTAAGAGGCTAAGACAGGAGGATCTGTTTGACAACAACTTACTTTGAGGCAAGGACTCCCATGTAGCTCAAGCAGGCCTGGAATCTGCTTGTAGCCCAAGTTAGCCTGAAACTTGTACTTTTCCTGCCTCAGGCTCCTGAGTGTTAGAACTGTAGGTGTGCACTAACACACCAACCTTGAGGATAGTGTACAATAATTAAAAAACAGGGGCTGGAGAGATGGCCTAGCAGTTAAGAGCGCTGACCGCTCTTGCAGAGGACCCGGGTTCAATCCCCAGCACCCACATGGCGGCCGAGAACCGTCCAAAACTCCAATTCCAGGAGAACTCCAGTTCCAGGGGAATCCGACACCCTCTTCTGACCTCCGAGGCATTGCACGACACAGGTGCACAGACTTGCATGCAGACAGTAAGTACATTCATACACATACAGAAATAAATAAAATTAATAAAAAAAAATAATTAAAAAATAAAAAATACTAACCAAGCTGGGTGGGTGGCACATACCTTTGATCCTAGCACTTGGGAGGCAGAGGCAGGTGGATCTCTGTGAGTTCAAGGCCAGCCTGGTCTACATATTGAGTTCCAGACCAGTTGGAGCTCTAGTGAGACCCTACTTCAAAAAGACAAAACAAAACAAAAAAACTACTAACCAATAAGACACAACAATTTTAGCTATCCTAGCTATGCAACAAGCACCTAACAGAGCTTGAAAATAAATGAAGCAAACAAACAGAAAAAGAAGAAGTGCAAGTCCGTAATGACAGTTGGAGACTTCAATACTCCTCTCTCAGGAATCAATAGAGGATGCAGATTAAAGCCAGTAAAGAGGCAGAAAAATACCATGCAGAAGGGACGAGGTCAGGTCTCATCTCCACCTTTTCACTGGAGGCTAAACTCACAATGTCCTCTACACTCTCTGCGAAGGAAAGTATCTGTTCCTTACTGCATTCACCTTCATTTGCCTCAGGAGGACATTTACCTAGAAATGTAAAAGGCATGTTATTCCAAAAACAACAGCAAAGATATTCATTCTTTTAAAATGTAAGGAAATCATACTTTTTTCTACAAAACAATCCATTTAACATTCAAAATTTGAGATTTTTTTCATATACATACATATATATATATATANATATATATATATACACACACACACACATAGTTCCAGCTGGCCTGGAGCTCGCTATGTAGACCAGACTGGCCTTGAACTCAGAGATTCTCCTGCCTCTGCCTCCCGAGTGCTGGGATTAAAGGCGTGCACACCATGCCCGGCTACTTTTATATTTTTTTAACTTTATTATTATTCCATGTGTGTATTTACACAATGCACATACATGTTGCATCATGTGTTCTGGGGGTCAAAAGACAACTTTATGACGTTGGATCTCTCCCACCTTTACCTAGGCTCTGGGAATCAAACCCAGGTGGTCATGACTACATGGCAAGTGTCTTTAATCTGATGACTCATTTTGCTGGCACATGCACACACGCACGCGCGCGCACACACACACACACACACACACACATGCACACACGCGTGCATACACACACACACACCATAAATACATATAATAACAGGTATTAATACTAACCCTATAAGGAGTACAGGCATCTTAAGTGATTTGCTAATAGACAATAAAAGAACTAGAACTTAAAGCAAAGAATTATTTCTAAAATCTTATTTCTGAATCATTAAGTTATTTTGCTTTACATGTCTCTTTTTCTTTTGGTTGAGACAGGGTAGACTATCACCCAGGTTGGCCTCAAACTCTGTAGGCAGCCAAGGATGACCTTGACCATAATCAGTTTGAGGCCACCTGAGTAGTAAGATGTCTGGAGCATCTGCCACTCCATCCAAATTTTAAACATGCAATCTCTTTTAAAAATATTTTTTTTCTTTACATTTATGTAGTATGTGCATGTGTGTATGTGTGTGTGTGCCATAGGATATATGTAGAGGCCAGTAGGTTGCTCCTTCTATCATGTGGGTCCTGGACATGGAACTGAAGTCATCTGGCTTTGCGCCAAGAGCCTTACCATTGAGTGTAATGTTGTAATTTATAAATCACATTATTTTAAGCCAGGCATAATACATAAATCTAATACCAGCATTTAGGCTATGGGGAAGGATAATGAGGAATTAAAGGTCATCCTCCTCTATATAGCAAGTCCAAGGCCAGCCTGGGCTACATAAGATCCTGTTTCAAAAGAAAAAAGGTCCTATTCAACTACCAGGGCTGATTTATTAAAATCATATTGGCGGGGCTGGAGAGATGGCCTAGCGGTTAAGAGCGCCGACCGCTCTTGCAGAGGACCCGGGTTCGATCCCCAGCACCCACATGGCGGCCGAGAGCCGTCTGAAACTCCAGTTCCAGGAGAACTCCAGTTCCAGGGGAATCCGAGACCCTCTTCTGACCTCCGCGGCATTGCACGACATGGGTGCACAAACCTGCATGCAGACAGTACATTGATATACATACCAAAATAAATAAAAAAAAAAAATTAAAAAAAAAAATCATATTGGCTTTCTTCCCCACTGGCTAGCTTTCATAGTGCTGGAAAGTGCTATCTATGCAGGCTACTAGGGAAGAAAAGAGCAACAGTCTACTCAGATGTCACCCTGAAAGCAACAGTAACAAGCACCCTGATGAGATATCAGCATGAATGGTATGGGGATAAACAACTGCTTATTTTTTACTGGGTTTATGGCCAGCTTCACAGGACAGAACTCATGTCTGGGTATAAAATCTTGGCCAGAAACCCATGGCTAGGGATATGATAAGCCCAGAGAGAACCTACTACTATTATTTTGCTTGATGGACAGTAGCAAATTGCCTTCTAAATACTTGTCTTTATACTCATAGATTACTGCAGCTCTCAACCCTCATCAAACAAGCTCCCTTTTTCAGTTAGTGCAGTTAATAAAAGACTCACAAATGATCAAAATACAGAGAATAAGTGGCTCAAATGAATGCTCTGTCTTAAATGAACATCTATATCATTGAACACACTTCCCCCTCCACCCTTGCCTCAGGGAACATTGGAGAAGAAATGGCAGAAAGTATGTAGGATCCAGAGCTTGGGAAAAAATAAGAATCAGGGACTTTTGGACATGATTGGGCCACTAAACTTATGAATTCACAGCAGTTGTAATTAAGTAACAAAGTCAAATTAGTCAAGATTCCAACGTGGATAGGGGAGAGGCATGAGAAGCTCCATCCTTAACTGAGGAGTTATTAGCAGGAGATGGCTACTGGGCTGCCTAGGCCTCTGTAGATGACCCTCACACATGCATGCATAAGAAGAGCACTCAGTAGGTTAAAAAAAAAAAAAAAAAAAAAAAAAAAAACAGTCAAGAGATTAAAAAAAAAAAAAAAAAAAAAAAGAACCATTAGGTTGGGAGGGTTGATATGTTGTAGGGAGAGGGTTGGATGTGATCAAAATACATTCTATATTGGTGAGAGTAAACTGTATAAACTATAGAAATGTTGTTCTGGTCTGCTACTAACTTTTTCTCCTGACTTAGCTTGACTATCTGATTTGGGGGGAGAGGTTCTAGACAGTGTACCCATGGCCTTGTACATGTTTTACTACCGACCAATACCTCCAGCCTTATTTGCTTTAAGTAGCCTATACACAAACTCTTAAGGACCAAGTCTCCTCTCAAATCTTGGTCTTCAACTCCCAGAAACACATAAGTTTCAGTGTTTGCATTCTAAAAGTAAAAAAAGAAAAATGGGGGAAAATGCAAATTTTAGAAGTTCTTTTACAAAATGAATCTACTAAAGGTTCACAGAGACAATCTACAGAGGCAGACCAGAAAAACCTAGGGCCTATTAACAGACACATGATTATGAATCACTGTTAATGAGAACATAAATGAAGCAACATATCTTAGAAACATGTATCTTAGAAACATATGTGAGCAGGGCATGGTGATGCACGTCTTTACCCCCAGCACTCAGGAGGCAGAGATGAGCAGATCTCTGTGAGTTCAAGGTCAGCCTGGTCTACATAACGAGCTTAATGCCAGCTGGGGCTACAGGGAGACCCCATCTCAAAAGGCACCCACCCCCCACAAAAAAAAAAGAGAGAGAAAATTCTCCCTGCTTTACTTTTTCTACAGTGACCTTTCCATTCAAATAAAAATAAGATTTAACACAGTACTGAGTACACAACCAATAAATAGGTATATTGCTATTATCCACAAGGAAAGTATATGTTGTACACATTACTGTCCATGTCTTTTCAAGAACAAAGGCCTACTAGATAGTACAAGGAACTTACTCTTGTGTATTTCAGCTTCCGAAGGGCCTGGCTGAATACAGGCATTCCCTAAAAGATGTTTTCCTTCCTGTTCATTAGTTTCAGTTTGATTCTTCCTTCTTTTCTTTTGATTTTGGTCATTTTCTGATATAACTTGTTCTAAATCCTGTCCTGATGAAGTCAGAGTTTCCTCTTCATCAACTGTCTGAACTTCCTGTTGAGATCGTTCTGGGTCTGAAATGTTACTACTCACAGACTCATCAGGATCATCATTCCCTCCTTCACTAGTTGCTTTTTTGGCTGAAAACAAGAGAAATTGTTACAAATATGAACAACCTATAGGACAATTCTTAAAAGGGTAGATAATAAATACTCGAAGGTATATTCTGTCACTATTTTTGACAGCCTGAAATAGGGAAGGAGGAGATAAGTTATAACATATTCACATACACACAAAAAAAAATCTATAAGCTGGGTGTGGTGGCGCACACCTTTAATACCAGCACGTGGGAGGCAGACGCAGCTGTGAGTTCAAGGCCAGCCTGGTTTACTAGTGAGTTCCAGGACAGCTGGAACTACACAGAGACCCTGTCTCAAAAAGACAAAAAAAAAAAAAAAANGGCGGCTGAGAACCGCCTTTAACCCCAGTTCCAGGGGAACCCGGCCCCCCCTTCTGCCCCCCGGGGCATTGCCCGACCCGGGGGCAAAGACCTGGTGGAGAAAGGGCACTCATAAACATAAAAAAAAAAAAAAAAAAAAAAAAAAAAAAAAAAAAAAAAAAAAAAAGGACTTGAGTGCACAGAGCTTAGATAGGGCATTTCCCAGGACCACCTGAAGCATAGAGTAAAGGAGGCATACGCCCCCCCCAACCAACTGGAATTGCGAAGGAACAGAAAGGGAAGAGTGAGTTATACTTCCAATAGAAAGCCTAAAACTTGACAAGTCAACATTCCATAAGCAAGGAGAAAAACAAACAAAGAGGGCATCTGAAGGCAGCAAACAAAGCAAGCGTTCGATACAGTGAAGAGGTATTTGGGATTTGCACTGGAATACAGGCAAAGAGAAACCCACATACCACAGACACGACAAAGGGATAACATGGGAAAGGCACAGGGTAATTCCACACCAAGCTCGACCAACCCTGTGGGAAATTCCTACAGTGGGATCCCCCTGGGAATGGCCCAGGACACAGATCTTAGAGGAACAACTGCAGACATATTCAAAGAAATCAAAGAATATAAAGAACAAGTCAGGGAACTAAGGAGAATGAAAAACTCAAGAAGGACCTAGAGAGAGAATGTCAAACATCAGAAAGAACTAGAGGGAGAGAATGACAAACTCCAGATGGAATTGGAAACACTGAAAAGATGTCATGTTGAAATAAAAAGGAAACCAACCGGCAAAGCAAAGAGCTACAGGAAGAGATTGAGAAGCTCCAAAAGGAAGTGGAAATACTAAAGAAATCACAGGATGAAATGAAAAAGGAAAATAAACACTCATCCAATCAAGAGGAAAGAAATGGAAAAAGACTCAGAAGTAGAATGGAGGAAGCAGAACAGAGAATATTGGACCTGGAATATAAGACAGAACAACTAAAAACCTCAAGTAAAGATTATGAAAAATTAAAAAATACACAAAAGTGGAACAACCAAGAATTATGGGACACTATGAAAATACCAAACTTCCACATCATATGGATAGAGGAAGGAGAAGAATCCCAAGAGAATGGTATTAATCAGATCTTCAACAAAAAATAGATGAAAATTTCCCCAAACTAAAGAAAGACAAACCAATACACATACAAGAAGCACATAGAACTCCAAACAGACAAGATCAGAAAAGAAACTCTCCATGCCACATCATAGTTAAAATGCTAGACGCCCCAAACAAGACAAAATTCTGAAAGCCACACGAGAAAAACAAGTTACATATAAGGAGAAACCCATCAGAATTACAGCTGACTTCTCAGTGCAAACTATGAAAGCAAGAAGAATGTGGAGCAAAGCATTCCCAGTGTTAAAGGACCATAGATGCCAACCCAGGTTACTGTGCCCAGCAAAAATGTTGATTATAGTTGAAGGAGAGAGAAAAATCTTCCATGACATAAACAAGATGACAGAATACATGTCTGGAAAACCAAACCTTCAGAGAATACCTGAAGCAATTCAAAGAACAGAAGAAAGGAGCAACCAACCACAGGCACCTAGAAAGAGAAATTAATAAAAGCATAACTGCAGAAGTAGAAACCTAGACCAAAACTGCAAATGGATAATAAGGTAAAAGGAAGCAACACAAATCTATCAGTTATAACCTTAAATATTAATGGACTAAACTCCCCAATCAAAAGACATAGACTAGGAGGAAACAGAACCCTATCTATATGCTGTCTACAAGAAACACTTCTTACCCTCAAGGATAGGCACCACCTTAAAGTGAAAGGATGGAAAAAAATATTCCAAGCAAATGGTACCAAAAAGAAAGCAGGTGTTGCTATTTTAATATCAGACAAAATAGACTTCAAAGTAGAAGAAATCAGACAAAGAAGGCCATTAAATCTTTATTAAAGGAACAATTGACCATGAAGATTTCACAATCATGAATATATATGCACCAAACTCTGGTGCACCAAACTTTATAAAGACAATTCTCCAGGACCTCAAGGCACAGATTAACCCCAGCACACTCACAGTAGGGGACTTCAATACCCCACTGAGTCCTTTGGACAGGTCAACAGGACAAAGAATAAACAGAGAGACATCTGAACTGAATGGTATGATACACCAAACAGACCTCACAGGCATCTACTGAATACTCCACCCTAATACCAGAGAATACACTTTCTACTCAGCACCCCATGGAACATTCTCCAAAATTGACCACATACTGGGACACAGAAGAAACCGCCACAAATACAAAAAGATTGAAACAATTTCATGCATTCTATCAGAGCACAGTGCAATAAAGCTCAATACCAACACAAGGATAAGCCCTACTATCTACAAGAACACATGGAGACTAAACAACACATTCCCAAATAATGAATGGGTCAAGGAAGAAATAAAGAAAGAAATAAAAGCATTCCTGGAACTGAATGACAATGATAATACAACACAACAAAACCTATAGGATACTTTAAAAGCAGTCCTAAGAGAGTTTCTTCACAGGCTTGGAAAAAAAGTCCTTAAGTTCATTTGGAAAAACAAAGGACTCCAAATAGCCAAAGCAACCCTGGGAGAAAAGAGCAGCACAGGGGGATCTCTATACCAGACTTCAAACTATACTACAGGGCTCTAGTCATAAAAACAGCCTGGTACTGGCACAAAAACAGACCTGTTGACCAATGGAACAAAACTGAAGATCCAAACTTGAGCACATACAATTTCAACCACCTCATATTTGACAAGGGGGCCAAGAAGACACAGTGGAGGAATGACAGCATCTTCAGCAAGTGGTGTTGCTGCCAAATAACAACCCAGTGGCCCAGCACACTTGTAACAACTCTGAAATGGAGACAGGAAAACCACTGAAGTTGTAGGCTTTCAGTTTACTTGAGGAAAAAAATGTGAGCAGCATGTTCAAGGAAAGGATACTTCTGGCCTCTGTGCATGCATAAAGACTTCTATACACACGCACACACACACACACACACACACACACACACACACACACACACACGCACACACACACACACACAGGGGTGGGGTGGGGGTAGCCCGGGAATAGTTAGTTAAAAGAGAACTGCTGTTTTGTGCAAAGGACAAAAGATTTCCCTCCAATTGTATACACCTTGATGATCTCAACTATCTGAGTCAAACTTGAACTCTTAATTCCTGAGAGCCAACACTGCAAATCTCACAGTACTAAATAAAACTGCACATTCACTTGTAAAATCAATACCTTTTACGGATTTCCGTGGTTTGGAGGACTTCTCCTTTGAATTCTGACTTTTAGTAGGCTTTTGTTTTCTTTTCTCTTCTTCAGCAAGAACTTTCTGAAGCAAATGAGCAAAAAAATCGAAGTCAAAAGGACGTTTTTCCTCTGTTTAAAAAAAGGGAAAAATTCAAGTTTTTAATTTTTTTAAAAAGAACTTCTTAATTTTTTTTTTTTAATTTTTTTTTTTTTTTTTTTTTTTTTTATTTTTGCATGTGTATGCAATGTATTGTCTGCATGCAGGTCTGTGCATCCATGTCGTGCAATGCCGCGGAGGTCAGAAGAGGGTCTCGGATTCCCCTGGAACTGGAGTTCTCCTGGAATTGGAGTTACAGACGGTTCTTAGCCGCCATGTGGGTGCTGGGGATCGAACCCGGGTCCTCTGCAAGAGCGTCGGTACTCTTAACCGCTAGGCTATCTCTCCAGCCCCAGAACTTCTTAATTTTTAAAGTATTATAATATCAAATAGTTTCCACCAGAGAATGGATAGACATAGAATACCATCTAACGGGCTGGAGATGTGGCCTAGCAGTTAAGAGCGCCAATTGCTCTTGCAGAGAACCCAGGGTGGATCCCCAGCACCCACATGGCGGCTGAGAACCTTTTTTAACTCCAGTTCCAGGGGAATCTGATACCCTCTTCTGACCTCTGAGGCATTGCACCAAATAGGTGCACAAACCTACATGCAGACAGTACATTCATACACACAAAAAAAGAAATAAAAAAAAAAAACACCATCTACCAAAAAAAAAAAAGGGGGGAGGCACTACAAACATACAAAAAGCACTTATCTAACATGCACAAGATCCGGGGTTCAAGCCCCAGCACCAAACAATTAAGTTAAATATTAGGCTAGTGGAAAAGAAATTGTTATTTTAGATATTTATTTATTTATTTATTTAGCCTTTTTGAGACAGGGTCTCCCTGCAGCTCCAGCTGTCCTGAACTCACTCTGTAGTACAGGTTGGCTTAACTCACAGAGATCCACCTGCCTCTGCCTCCTGAATGCTGGGATTAAAGGTGTGCGCCACCACACCCAGCTTTTGCTGGACAGTAAACTTTTTATCTTGTTTTGGTTGATGTCCTGTTTTTTTAGGTGTTGATTTTTGTTATTGTTTGGGTTTTGGTTTTGGTTTTGTTTTGAGACAGAGTCTCCTCATAGCCCCAGAAGGCCTGGAACTCACTATGTAGACCACCAGGCTGCCTTGCTCTCAGAGATCTTCCTGCCTCTGACTCCCAAGTGCTAAGATTAAAGGGGTATACCACTATGCCCAGTGTGGCATTCAATGAACTCTTGAAAGCATTTTCTGTTTCCTCCTGGTGTGGAAGTATTTTCCTTGAAAAAAGTTACTGAAATACTTGAAGAAGTGGTAAGAGGTAAGGTGAGCAGGGTGGATGATGCATACAGCCCAATTTGTTCAACTTTGAGCACTAGTTATACAACATGCATTCAAGCACTGCTATAGTCAAGCACTGCTGGAGTCAAGCATTGCTGTGGAAGAGAACCAGGCTCTTTTTGTTGACCGATACCAGCTGAAGGAGCTGCAGTTCTCAGTGTGGCTCATCAGTCTGTTGAGCACACTTGTCCCAGGTAACAGTGTCACTGGAATTCAGAAGGCTACTGTGGATCAGACTGGCAGTAGACTACCACAGTGACTGGGCATTTTGTTGTTACACCTGCAAATTTGGGATTGAAAAATGTTTTGGAACTTCTTAGTCAACCACTGTGGTGGTCATGGCTAATTGTCTTGCACAATCCACTTTACGTCACATATTACAATCCAATAGAGAAATTGTTCAGTTGTCCATAGAACTAGAGAGGACAATAGTTCAAACTGAGGAATTAAAATTTTTTTTCCAGTCAGCTCATAAAGGATCGATTTATCAAGCCTTTTCACCTTTCTAGTTTGCTTTAAAAGCCAAATGACAAGAGCCAGTGCTCTTAACTGCTGAGCCATGGCTCCAGGCCCTACTAAACTTCTTAAACCACTATTGTATTAGTATGTTCCTTAGCAGTTCCTGGGCCAGGTGTGTTAATACTACAAGGTGTTTTTTTTTTTTTTTTTTTT